>JAOVYW010046732.1:0-15337 GCA_025775045.1 Hiodon tergisus
CCCCCCCCCCCCCCCCCCCCCCCCACGAGCTGCATGATTCTCAGGCTCTCTCAAAACAGCCCCTCCTCTCCCACTCACCCCTCCTCTCCCACCCATGTCAAGCATGTCATAAAAAATATAATGTACTTTAGCAGACAGTTCTTTATTAGACATTTTCCCCCTCTTCTGTCTCAAATTTGAATACTATTGGCAAATCACACCAGGCAAAGATGCTTCTTTGGTACCATTGAGAGGTTTGCTCTGAGATCCGGCCTTGAAAAGAACTTCGCCCCTCAGAGCGAGGATAAAGATGTTCATTTCAACGGCGATGTACCTGTTGCGTTTCTTTAAGGAGCCATATCATTTTCAATTTTCAAAGCCCTAATCTATGTCATTTACGACATAGTTATATTTGATTCCTGAGCTACAGGAGGTCTTCACAACCCATGTGTTAGATCTTAATGGCCCAATATTCCCATGAGCCTTGTTTTATAGGTGTTTGGTTTACAGGAAGGGTCCTGTTCTGTTTTCTTCATCACCGTTTCTCCTTTGTATAAAGTGCTGCACGCAATTTCCAGTGGGGTCGTGTCCCTAAAATGTGCAGCGGAATGTTTAGAGCAATGTTTGAAGCACAGTTCTAGGGCTTTATCAGTTGCCATACCAACTTACAGAAAGAAAATACACCACAGAACTATCAATACTTACTGAAAGGTCTTTTATATCTATCAAGTTGTTATATTGGTTATTGCAAGAGGTTTAACAACAGGTATAATAAGCACTGGCTGCCTATGCCTTATTTAGTGGTGGGCTATACAAGGTTTGTAGTTTGGGACATATATATATCTGTGCCACTCCCAAAGTGATTGAATCAACTGAACGGGCAAGATAGAAAATAAATACAAAATGGTTCTAAATTTTTTCCAAGTATTAAAATTCAAGTCTAAATTTGATGTTAAATAACCACAAGAAGACTTACTTGAATATAGTTGAATTGCATACCAGGTGTGGGCAGAAAATATCATGATATATCTTTGTCAATGTGTTTCTTTTTGATTGTGACAGGAGAGAAGCTAAGTTGGTGCAGATTTTGTGAATCCAAGCTGACATTTCTCAAACAGTTTGCCACTTCAGATTTCAAAAACTGTCAGAAGTGCGTTTTACACATTTATCTAAAATAAGAAAGCAGGAGAAAGCTAAATTGCTCGTCATTTTACCCTGAAACGATCCATTTTTATCTGGATTCATTTTACTTAAATAGGCAGATCTCCGTCCCACTTTTAAACACTCCGTGACTGGCCAGTGTTCCTCAGCCAGAAGTCTGCTCCTGAAGACACACGTCTTCCAGGAGCCGTGTTTGTTTACGCGAGACCTTTTGACTTCCTCCGTTGGGGCTGGGAGAAGGGGGCACAGAACGGGAAGAACCCCAGACTGGCCAATTTGATCTGACCCCTGGATGTTTTCAGGATGTGAGGGATTCTTCTGGCAGGCCTCTGGAAGCCATTTTCCCAATCCCAGTTGATTGGGAGCTTGGATTGGGAGTTGGCAAGATGTCATTCAGTCGGCGTGTTTGGAGTTAGACTGGTTGACATGGGCTGTGCCAGATTTGTCAAAAGTAATTAGAGAAACCGCCAAGGCCTCGGATGCTGTGGACCTGTGAAATTGTGGGCCAAGGAGCCTCATGGGAGGGTAATCTGTAAGGTATTAACTCAGCTAAAACAAACCTTTCATAAAGCCATGGAAGTTGCCCATTTTTGGAACTTATCAGTAAAGCTGGATGCTTTAAAAAAAAATACAGGATAGGTACAAGAAAGAGAGTAGTGTGGTTGAAATTCCATTGGGTATTTCATTTTTTCACAGAATCTATTGGTGGCGAAATACCAAACTACCATATGAAAGCACAGGCAAACACTGACTGAAGATTTGACAGATCTGTAGCTTGTTCTTGCCTAGGTGCATCACAATCCCTCAAGGGATCACTGTCCCAGACGATTAAAAAAGGTACAGAGAACAGTAATGGGATGGAGAAAATGTCTCTCAGTATGTCAAGAGCCCTCATATGTATTCAGAGATATAGAGTACTAATGCATTTCCTTCACATGCACAACACACAAAGGTGGTATAAGGTAGTAAATGTTTGTTTTGATGTAAATGTCCTATTTGAACTCGAATCCTAAATGAATCATTATATAAATGAAAAAAGCAGACAAGGTAGCAATTTCCAAAGAATAGAATATTCCTTTTGTGTGCTGCTGAGCAGGCAATTAGATTAGTTCAGCCATGTGGAATGCTGACCTCTTAAAGTGGAAGGTCAATATGGAAACAAATGTATTGTTATCATTGAGCAGAAAATTAAGGCTAAGTTGTATTTGCGCTTGCATGCGTGTGTGTCCATCTGTGAGTCGGCGTGTCATGAGCTGTGGGAGAAATTGACGTGTTGGGTTAGGTTTTGTCGTTTTTATACGCGGTTTGTGTTTCTTCTCTTCTCCTTGCCCTTGGAAAGGAAGTCCAGTGAGGCACCAGAAAGTGAGCTGGCTGAAAGCATTGCCAAGGTTTTGGCTGTAGCGGCTCGCTTTGGCCACATTTTTTCCTTTTCTTTTCGCTATTATGGGGTTATGTTGTATTAGTTTAACCAGGTTGATCCCAGAATTCATGGACGACAGCCACACTTCAGATAGCACAAAAAGCATGGAGAAAGAGAAGTACAACAGCTGCACCCATGTGTGTGGGCTGAAGGGAGTCTGGCTAGCAGTTGAGTGCCCCCATTGCCTTGCAGACTGGAGGGGAGCAGGGCCTGACACAGTCAGATGTGCCAGACAAGATCGCCTCCCTCGGCTTCAGCCCACTTGCATTCTGTGTTGTGGTGTGTGCGTTTGTATTTCATATTTTCCACTTTCCTCTGCCGGTCAGAGATGCTAGTGACCAAGGTATTCTTTTTTCTCGCTTTGTGTTATATGTCTCCAGCACTTATTTTGGCTGCCTGCAATCTCTCCCCTTCTGTTACCACAGCGGGAGGGACAAGGGAGGGTGCATGCAGGCTGCTGGAGTATGTACAAAGCAGCTTGTGGTAATTTATTTTTGGTACTTGCAATAACCTGACATTTACTGTGTGTGTGCCAGAATAATAACACTTGTGCAGTGTACGGTTTTAAGGGCGAACGCTGCTGGCCTCTGAGGTCGTATTGCAGCTTGGGCTCATGACCTTGGGACAGGGCTGGGGTGCAATAGGGGGTGGGGTGGGGAGGAGGGGATGGGTGTATGATAGGTACATTATGAACTGTTTTGTAAGGTTGGGCAGGGGGGTCTTGTGTACACCAACTCAAAATAAACTTTGGTTTACAACAAGTGCTCGAAGCAGTGCCCCCTTCCTTCAACAATATTCCCAGAGAGCCAATCTAGCACCTGCTCTGGTACTGGTTCCTTTTTTGACCTAAGATTTGGGCGGGCCAGATCTGAATTAGTCATAGCACAACAATGCCATTGGCAAAGATGATTCAGGAGAAACAGTGAGGTTCCCCTGTGTTTTTGCCACATACATATTTTTTTTACCCCCTTTTTTTGTGTTAGTTTTCAGAAACTGTATACCGGCTCTATCCAAGATTGTATCTCCCTGTGGCTAATCCCTATATTTGATTAAACTAGATTAATATTATCTCATCTGTTCTATTTCAGATGCTTCCCATTTTCATGTTCATTGCCATCAATACCTCATTGTCTTGTGTCTTTCCATTTGACATGCTGATATAATTCAATTTGAATTGTTTCTTTCTTCAACTCCGTAGATTTCCCCCCCGGCAAATCTCTTGGTAGTAAACATATTGAGCCTCAGCTCTTATCCTAAACAATGAACCAGTTTCATCATATAGGTCATATTGGTCATATAGGTCATCATATTTGGGGAGATTTATTTTACTAGGCATCATTAGATTAAATTATATATTTATTAAAATATTTGAACATACTACTTTGGCTTGAGTCAATATCATTGTATGAATTGTACATGCTACAAACTGCCAACCAATAAACAAACAAGGGTCTTAAATGGCAAGCAATGGCACTACTCTACTCTTTTTCTGTAGAATAATTAAATTATCTGACTATTATCTTAATAAGGCCACCAGTCCTTCACTTACCCTCTGTCTGAGAGCAAACTCACTGTAGATATAGAATAATAGAGAACCTCTTAGATCCCTGGTGTTCCAACCAGAATAGAAATGTACCAATGACCTGTGAAAATGTGCATATGGACAGAACTATTTTTTTAAATCATCCAAATACACTGCGTAGCATGGGCCTCACATGGGGTTAGGAACATCTCTGCTTACTTACATCAGAAAAACATTTGTTTTTCGACATGCCCTGGGGGCCGTACCAGATAGTCAGCGCCTAACCCATCTTTGTCACGTTCCCAGGGGCATTGCCTCCTTGGACACAAAGGCAGGTAACAGCTAGGATACCAAGGACCAGAGCAGGCCATCGCTGTGCAACGAACACCAGGGCCAAAGGTCATCAGATAAGGGAAATTTGTTGCTTGTCTGCCACTAGGCCTTGCGGCCAGGAATGAACGCAACTCCTGGCGTCTTAAAAGGCTACCTTCACTTGACAGCTGTCCCACAAAGGTCTTTGATGAGCGCTTATTAAGAAGTTTGTTTGGTTTGTCCTTGTGACTAACATGAACAAGGCCAAACTGTTTTGTCAAAGATATCCATCTCGCTGTGCTCAACTAATCTTACAGAATAACTGGACTTGCGCCAACGCAGAGGGTTTTGCCAATCCTGTTGGAAGCTGTTCATTTCACCAGGGAGATTTGTTGCAAATATCGGTCACAGAAGGGCATTTCTTACTCATTAAGAAATACTGGTTTGATAAGTCTTGGGCTCGTTCACAGGCATAATTGGGAAAGTGAAATTCTATTGCCCCAGGCAATTCATCTTTGGCCAAAATACATCCTGAGGAAACTGGTTTGGTCTGGGATGACCTAGGTCAATGGCGGCACCAAATGATCTCATTGTTTATGCAATGAATAGGCATAATAGCATGTTTCTAATTGCAAAAAGGAAAATTAAGTTGTTCTGTGCTACAGGGGCCTGACTGACTGCCAGGAGAAGGAGAAAGTAGTGCAGTGTCCTCCAACTTAATTGCCACTGAGCTACCTGATATTGAACACTTGGCAGACTACTCTACCGAGGTAAACAAGAAATTAAAATTAAAACAGTACGGATACAATTTGTTTTCTACAGCATTAATACTTATAAATATTTTGACAGTTTCAGGTATTTCTATGTGTTTTTTTTCTTTTTCTAAGTTTTCTGATCAGTTGTGTTGCTATTTCTCTCCTCTATACACACAGGCAGGAGGGGGCAGAAATTGCACACGTATTGCAACAGATCAATGGGGTAATTGGCCGGCTCATCCCTTTATCGATGTTGGTACTTAGGCTCCAAGAATTTTCGTTAATATTAAGCAGTTTACCAGCCACAAGACCCCTGTTCCGAACCCCCCCTCCATCGCTTACTGCCAGTTCCAGTTACCTGGGCTGTCAATGTGGACCGCAAGGCCCCTGGTTAGCCAAAGAGATGTAATTGTATACAGTTTGCAGCCTGCTGCTGTCTCGCAGACAGACAGTCTGACCAATCCACTGCATTGATTCTAATGGGTATTTAGGGTTGTAATGATGGGAATCTTTTCACGCCTGAGCTGTCATGTCCAATTAAGCAGCCAGAAGACAATGACTCCATCAACACTGGTTTGGGTAACCACTCCCTTTTTTTTGTTATTCCCCAGTTTTCCACTACATGGTTGAAGGGATCGGTTTTAAAGTGACTCACAGGGCAGTCTTGTGGAGTTGCAACCCTCTACTGAACCTTGTTAAACTGCTTGCGTTTGTTTAAGGGCATTTTCCCCCTACATTTTTCTCAGGAACAGTCTGGTGCTCTTCAAAGGTGAGTTTAGCTGTAGGCGACAGGTGCCTGGGTACATTAGCTCCCCACTCTTACTGCACTCGCTTGTCTCATCCGTCTCTACTGGATCTGATAAGACATGTGACCACCCTGGCCTCCATAAAACACTTTAATACAAAGGTTAGCAAGATGGTTATCTGATGTTTGCAATTCGCGCAAGCTCAGATGGGTAAATGCAGTGTGTTACACTCATGTTCGAATGACAAGCTTTAACTGCATAATTGACTATGATTACACAATTAATAGACGTTTCAAGACTTCAGAGTTTTGGAGACATAAATCAACGTTGTAATGTAATTATTTTGAGTCATTTGTAATTAGTGTGGAATGTCCAATTCCTTACCTACATACATGTCTTTTTACCTGTAAAATAATGCCCTTTAAAAAGTCCTAAGTGAAATGAGCATCAGATATGGCTACATTATATCAGCTTATTTATGAATTATAAATAAAATAACACGTATTTTTTGAAAAAGTATTTACTTTTGTATGTGCATCCACCTCTACAATTTAACTAAAATTAATGTTGTGAAAATGGTAAATTACATTGCTTTTAAGTTTTGAATCTGACAGTGTCTTCTTTCTTCTCCATAGAAAACATTTGACACAAGCTTTTAGAGAGTCACCAGCAAATGTCCATAAAGAAACATTTTCCGGGAAAACAAGGCAGCTTAGATCCCTGACAATGTCAAACTTAACCTTTGTGTGAGCTCTGCCGCCGGCACGTTCACAGCGTCATTATTTCAGTACGAGGATGCTTGTGATTTTTGCTGCCTTTGAAGTGCGCTACCTGTTTCATAAACAGACTTTGCTGCTGGAGAGTGGAGAGTCAATATTTAACCTGTGTGGCTCTGTCTAGGCGTTTTATTACACCCACTCACCTCGCTCAACCTAGCCGGCAGCATGCTACCCACTTAGCATTGTTTGGAAACACCTTTTATTTTCCCATGTAAGCATTGCTCTGGCCCGTCCTGTAAAAGCACCCTGATAGAAGTGGGAGGTGGGAGAATGTATAAAGCAAAGAACTGCTGTCTACCATTAGCACTTAGATCAAGGATACAGATAGTCTGAGGTAGGCGCTTGGGCAGGCGGAGTCCGTGTGTGTGCAGACATGCCAAGGACAACCGTGGCCCGGGGCTTGTAGACCTGTTGTCCACTGCCGTTGCCGATAAAAACAGACATGCTCTGCTGCTCCTGCCTGATAGTTTTGGAGAACAGAATGCCCCCGCTGAGCCTGGTTCTGGGTTCATGCACACGGCAGCTGACGGGCCACAAACAGGCTACGAAATAATGGCCCTGAATGGAGTCTGCAATCAAAAAATCTTAAGAGTCCCATAAGGACAGTCATGCACAGCCCAATGGCATTCATTGAACTGTTTTCAATCATCAGCAGATACTGATGTAACCGAATATGAGGACTAAGATTAAAATTAACAGTGGAGAAAGGGATGGCGAAATGCTGAGTATAGTTCGCTATGGTCTCCTGCACACAAACTCCTCTGCGTGCCAAGGTGCTGTTCAGGGACAATCAGTGGAATGTAATGTGCCCCTAGGTTCTGGCTTGACCTGAAAGGGACTCCCATCAGCTGATCAGCTGAAGGCAATGGCTGCGTATGGAACATGTCTGACATTTCACCCGTTTTAGCTCATCTCGCTCATGTTTTTTATTGCACAACCGTATGCGCTTGTTGCCCAGTCTTCACAGCCTTCGCTCAGAGAAGGTGTGAAGGTTCACGCACCTCCTCACCACAGCATGCACATGAGGTTTACAGGACTTGATGGATTCAAAGCATGTTATGGACTTTGTTAGCGTCCTTCTCTCATGCCAGAAAAGGATTTACAGAAATGCAATTATGTTACAGTGATCATGCTTTCAGGGCTGCTAATTTACCCATGAAGAAACACATTGATATGACTTTAAATGTTTAAACAGATGCACATATCCAGAGGAATGTAAAAAACATTTTTACAGATCATAATCATAAAAGATCATAAAAGATTGCGATCGTCGTTTATCGAGGGCCTGTGGCACTAATAGTTAACCCTTCACAGTGCAAATTATTTTAAAAATTGAAAAAAAAGTGATGCATCTGCATGTATTAGGGACGACTAAACCTACCCATGGTCTGTAGCAATTCAGTATCAGTAGTGGTGACCTTGATTTAACAACATTCATAATAAATATACTCATTAATCCAGAAATAAAACCAAATACCAATACCAAATGCTGATACTAAAATAATAGTAATACTAATTTCATTCTGTCAAGTTCAATTAAAATGTATTCTCCCCATTTACTTAACCAATCTTTCCTTCTTCTTTTTCTTCAAGGCCCAAAAGACCAAATAACGGTTTATTTAGTCGAACTTTGTAATTAGTTTTGACATAACTTATCTTTTTTTAACCATCCCTTTGTTGTTAAAATCCCCTTGAATCTGGATTAAAGTTAAATTTAGACCCCATTTGAGATTTTTGGGTGGTGCAGTGGCATGGCAGTTAGAGTTGGTACCTCACAGCTCCAGGGTCCAGGCTTCAAATCTGACTGGGTCGTTGTTTGTGTGGAGTTTTCAGGGGTCTACCCTGCCTCACACCCTGTGTCTACTCGATTAATCACGTGCAAATAATAACAAAAATTTCTAAAATTCAGTCTGCCTTGATATACCAACCTTTTTTTAAACCTACTGCTATCTGTATATCAAGTTCAGTGGCTTAGAAACTTGGTCCATGATTCTTCTGTCTTACTGGAAGGCCCTCCTATAATTGCCCATAGTTCAGCTCTGTTTAGGTCTAACCTCAGCGGAACTTCCTTGAATGTCCTTAACCACAGTGCTTTTTGAAAGGTACATCAACTTTACAGATTGGTGAGAGCAAACCGCCTCAAACCAAAACAGACAATAACAACAAAACAGATCTCAGTTATTCCTAATGAGAGACCAAAGCCAATCTGATTTATAATAGCTGTGGTAGACCAATTCCCTGTGGGTGTCTAAACAAAGGATTCGAATATTGCCTTTTGAAAGACTTTGGAAGTCCCAAAACAAAGGCTTCTTTTGCAATCTCCTATTCCCACAAGAATCCCTTATAAGTAACACATTTTGAAGGAAATAACAGGCCCTGTTTACGCTATTTGCAGTCAGATTTTAAATATAACAAGGTCTTGGAAAAACTGTAATCTGGTATTTTGTTTACGTGGGGATCATTTAACGCTGAAGGCATGGCTGCCACAGTAAGAAGAGACCATCTCTGTAATGCTAAAGCTCTCCTTTTGCACGTGTCAGACCAAAATCTGCTCTCACTCACGCTCTCATTGCCATCAGATGCACATCAAGTGGTAATCTCAGAAATTATATAAGATCCATCATTTAGCCAATGCTGACCAAAATTGGAGTTCACTTTTAATATGTTCTGGTACCCATCTCTTAGACCTTAGATCTTGCATTGTAACCTGTTTGGTCTCCAAATTAGCTTAGCCTCATCTCCGGAGGAGATTGTGATGAGGAAAAACTCCCAACCAAACTTAATTTTACAAAATATTAAGAACATCTGTTTTTGTTGTGCATCTGTTTCAGGTTTTTGCGGTGCAACTCTACCTGCAAAAACTGTAACTGCATTGAGCACACTGCGCTGCAGGATTACTGATAGCAACAATAACTATTTGTAATTTATTTGTCAGTTTTGTCAGTTGTTGTCTGTCTCTGACTGAATATGCCATCTTATGCTTATGGATCAGTCCGTCCAGTTCTCATTTTCATCGATGACAGTTATCTGGAATACTGAGGATTTATGCATTATTCTGATTATATTATTTTTGCTGTTTACACTTAGCAAATGCAGTTATGTGCATGGATTGCGATGGTCTTGCTTAAGCAATCCCGAGGCTAGGGTCAATGAGATGAGTTATTTGTCAAGCATTTAGCAATGTAGCATCAGCATGCTATCACATGCATTTTAAGTATTATAATATATTTTTACAGCCTAAGTATCGTCATATATATAGCCAAACCTTTTTGAGGATAATCCAGAATGACTTGTTTTATGAACAAGGGAAAATAAGTTGAGGTATAATATCCTCAAAATAAACAACAAACTAGTTGTGCCACAATAATGAGCCCTGCTCCTCATTATCATGGACGTAGTATATTCTGTGCAAAATGGCTACCCAATAATCCTACAAGGCTGTCGGTCTGATCCTGGTACTGTTTATGTCCGACACAGAGATACAAAAAATATATTAGAAACAGAAATTAGAAATTGAATTGTTACAGATATTGTCTTTTACACCAGATTGAATACTGGGCGAGTCATGGTCTTAAAAACATCTGAGTGGAATGTTAACTACATCCATTCTCCCAGTATTTCAGCTTTTTAAATTTAAACCTTCAAACAAATAAAAACTCCAGGGAACTACAGTATAACAAAAACAAATCCGTGTAATTCAAGCCACGATGGGAGGCTTGAAAGATAGACCTGAAATGTTTTCCAGCTCCTTGGCCAATATGGGCTTTATTGGTTTCTCTGGATGAGTTCTATTCCCCCATCAGATCATTTTTATTTGGTATCATGTTCCTGGTTCTGAGAATTTGAATTGACAAGCTGCTTTGGTTACAAGGTGCCGGGAGCACAGTGACACGGGGGCCTGGCTGCTTGTTGATCAGAAATTCCCGCTGGATGTCTGCGGTTAGCAGATTATCGATCCCTTCTACTTGTCCTGCATGTCGAAAGGGAATTCATTTAATGACTGTTAAAGACAAAGGGTTGTGCTGAATGCATTCAAAGGTGAAAATTTGAACGTTGAGTGTATGAAAAAATCTTTTGGGGAATACTTTCAATCAGACTCAGTGATCCACTGTCAGGGGCTAACCCAGGAACAGCAGAACAGAGGCAAGGGAATGACCGAGGCCAAGAGATGTGAGGCATCTGTGTGGGCTTAACAGTGCTGAATATGGATATCAATATGGAATATGGATATCAATATGGATATTGTTTTTGGGATCTGGGAAGTTATTCTCGGAAAGAAAAATGGAATGTAAACTGCCGAAAGGGCAGAATTTTTGGAAAACAGGGCTGGGTTTCTTCAGCAATGGCATGACTTGTTTACATTTACATTTTATTGATTTAGCAGACACTCTTATCCAGAGTGACGTACAGATAGTGAAAAGAGTTCTGTTCTGCTTGAAGGCAGTAATGACCTTTTGTACCAAATCTGATGGATTAGTTAATGTGACTTATGCTTCATGCAAGGGGCTGCAATATTATCTCCAGTGTGAAACAAAACTGGATGAAACTCCTTAACCCACCGATGGAAAAGGACACATGTGAAAGATCCTTAGCCTGAAACAATGCTTAGTTAAACAAAACAAAATTCATCGTACAAAACAACATAAATCACATATATAGTAAATCCTGCAATGTGACAACATTGTTGTCTTTGTTTTTTACCGAACTGAAATGCAGAGGTTTAAGAAAGTTCACATAAAGTATAATTTTTCAAACTTTAAACTCGACCATTTATTACAGTTACTGATTCAGTCACTGATTCTGCCGCAGTGTGCCATTAACTGTTAACTGTTCTATTTATTGGGTTTCAAAACACACTGTAAGGCATGTTATATGAATTAATTAAAGTTTTGAAGGGGGAACGTTTTAGTTGTAATTCAAAAGCAAAAAAACTGTACTTATATTGCAGTTAGTTTACGATTATTGCGTTTTAATCAAAGATGCTGATCTGATTATGAGTGTCTGCTGCTGTTCTCTCAGATGGAGAAGAAGAAGAATTTTACTACGGGTGAACTTCCCGGCACGATATTTTTTTCTTCCCTCTTGAGGAATTCAATTCAGTTTTGGCACGCAGTCAGGGTAGAAAGAACCCTCAGTTGAGATGAAAATTGCTGGATCATTTAATCTTTTTGAAGATTTGTCAAGCCTTTGATAATATGGACCACCAAGTGCTCTGGTTTGTCTTAACCAGCATTAGATCATAAAATTTTTCTAAATCATTCAGAAAAAAATGCTACTTAACACGGATTACTGCTCTCCCGCTAAGATAAAGAGCTCAGATTTATTGACGATGATTATATTTTAAAGATTAAATCTAAATATAGATTCTTCATGGTCATGGTTCAAGTGGAAAAACCAGGAGTCTAGAATTTGGTCATACGGTGTGACTTGATAATAACATAGAATAATTAATAACCTTATTATCTAATATCAGAAGAGAGAGGTGGCTGATGCATTTAAAGACGCTACTCTTTGAGTTTTTGGTACATTCACTAATACAATTAACAATTACAATTTACAATTAAGTTGCTTAGCAGACGAATGAAAATTAAATATAACTAAGTCATCGTGGGCTCCACCTCACGTCTTCCCGACAAAGAAGGGCAAATAGAACTGAAATAGTGACGGAGAACACGTAATGCCAACTCCCGTTTCAGTGGGCTTCCCCCCTCATCAGACACCTACTGGGAAACAACAGGTCTTTAAAAGATAAGTCATAATGACTTTTTTCATCCCAGGCAGCTACCGGTGGGTGTGTTAGGCCCCGCATTTGCGACAGGCAGTGGGAGGGGCTACTCCATGTTCTGTTATGTGACGTTATCTGTCTGCAAAGGTGGGAGAATTATTTGTAAGGGTGGGAGACCACGTCAGGGGTAGGGTAATTAGAAATTGGGTGAGAGAGTGAAGAATGCATGGGGTGTTGGGTGAGTGTAGTGGGGGGCCTCCTCCTTGCGGGTGGTTCTGCCCTTAGGAGGAGATAAAAGGGCTGTGTGTTTGTATGTGTGCGTGTGTGTGTGTGTGTGTTTGTCTATATCAGCACATACATACTGAATCTTCAGTATATAGATGCCAAGTTAAGGAAAATGCAGATTTTGTTTTAAAGCCCATCACGGTAGACAGCATTTGCCCATTGGCCAGTGGGTGCTTTCGGAGCAGCACCGGACCCCTGTCCCAGTGAAGTTAATCACCTTCGCTGGGCATCGGGGAAGGAAAATGCCACCGCTAAACCATGTATCTGTCATAGCTGTTTAGCTGCTAGCCAGCAGATATCGCCCCCGCGGGGAGCTGTCCTTTCTGGGCCACTGGCTCCCAATCGAAGCTGGTGGTGCTGTCTGGGCCTACGCTGTTGAAGCCAGTGAACGCATGGTGCAATTCTCCTCGTAGCACTCGGGTGTTTTGGACAGCAGCCTGTTGTACTGTTGTATGTTGTTTAGCTTGTTTTTTGCATTTTATTTTGTACTTGGCTGCATCAGGGTGATCTTGTTTTGGTGGTGCAATGCAAATGTTTTTTTCTGGGTTCACAGACCTGTAAAATGGATTTCATATTGGATGTCACTGTGAGGGATAGGTCCTTGTCACAATTCCCACGTTGTAAAATAAGTGCAACTATGTGAAATTATTCTGAATTTGATATTGACTAACTGGGGTATAAAAATTGTAGACCGGCTCATCTTTATTGGATCAATGGGTTGTTGTTTAAAAAAATATAATAATTATTATAGCCAGCTTGTATGGTTTATACAGTTTTTATAACAATAATTGAAGCTATATTTGTCTAATGCGTTCAAGCCCTTTTTGTATTAATTTGTTAGCAGAGTATAGCTGAGACATTTATCCAGATGCTTCCTGGATCCTTAAAAGTCATTGATGGTGGATGTCACACAGTGATATTCCATTAGTGATATCATATCACTTACTTTCAGTACGGTTCCTATACAAGTCACTGGATAATCTTTTCCTTCCATTGTAGCAATGCTTGGGTAGAACCCAGTAGCTTATAATAGAGTTTTGCAAACAAAAGGTGATACTCACAATGAGTTACCTTTTATCCAAAGAAAACAAGCAATTAGTAGATATTTTATTTGTTACACAGCTGTAAAGTTTCCCATGACAATACGTTTTTGGCCTTAAGTTTTCACTAAGCTTATAAGCTCATATAATTTAAAAAGATCTTCATAAACGTCATAAATTCCTTTTTAACTCTCAACCCCCCTCATAAACATCAATAAATCTTTTGATCCAGTATGTCGCAATTCAGTCCAAATTTCAAAACGTTAATTATTGACCTTAATTTTGATTAATTGAGTTACAAATGTAATTTTTTAAAGATGCAACTCCTTCCCTTCAAAATATTAAATATATTCATGAGCGTTGCCTACTTTAAAAATGACCATAGCTGTAACATTTTATAGCCTTGAAGTGGCACTGAACCGATTCCACTCAAGGTCACTCATTTGCACGTTGAGGCCTTGCAGAAAACCATGACCCCTCCTTCTTTACCATCCCTGTCAGTGTAAATTGTGCAATTAGATGACAAGAAGAAAAGCTCTGCGCAGTCAGGTGATTTCTCTGCAGCTCTGATTTGAAGCAGCTGCAAAATAAGATCCAGTTCTGTGTGCTCTGAGTAAGCTGCAGACTTTGCAGATGAGAATGATCAGTGATTTACCAGCCTCTCTCGCTTCCAGCACACAGCCTCTCTCGCTTCCAGCACACAGCCTCTCACATTTGCCGCCCACACTCGGCTCAGTCCAATCCAATGGCCTACCTGTATTAATAAAGCCACCTATTGAACAGTGATAGGCGCCACTCTGCTTCTCTAATTTAATGGGCAGAAATTACTGACAGCGCTTGCGTGCTAGGGTTCCCACTGCCTGTTCCCAGGAGGTACAGGCCTCTTCCGGGCTGTGGACTGGCAAACCTGGAGTATTGTTTACAGTGTGGAAGCTCCAACACAGTCCAGCTTGAGACGTTCACTGGAGGACTGCAACACGAGCTGCCCCTCGGAGTGAATTTGCCTTTAATGAATTAGTCTCTGAGGTTCTCTCTATCGCTCTACTTTGACAGACTTGATCTTATTATCCCCGGAAAGCCTTTTATGCATTTGGGAATGCATTTGAGAACGGGAAACTGCACTGAGAAATAAATGTTCAAATGGCACTCATTCAGCACTCATTGCTATTCTTTCAGCTTCAGTTTTGCTGTATCTTTAAAGTGTCTCTCCGTGAATATTTGCAAAACGGCGTACTGAAGAAACGCTCCTGATAGGCATAATTTATGATTTGTTAAATCATCAATAAAATATTTATAAGTAGTCCCATAATATAAAGTGGTGCTGGAATATTTCTCTGATGCATTTTAATCCGTGTTTGAATCTTGGAGCCATCGTTTTTGCCATTTTGTTCTTTTTGCAAACTTTCCAACACTTTGCACCGTTCTGCATTCAACTAGGCACTTGTTCTCTTTGAGCAAGAATGTGATTAGAATGAATGAGACAAAGCCTGCAACTTTTGATTCATGCACAGAGTAGAGAAGTTATCAACTTAAGGGCACACTGCCCACACCACGCTCAGTAGAGAGCTTGGATGACCCGCCTCCTGCCTCGTTTCGTACTCACCTCTCTGTGT
>JAOVYW010046732.1:15437-59592 GCA_025775045.1 Hiodon tergisus
GCTGCTTGCAATTCAGTGCGAGAGCCTGATGCCCGGGGAAATGAGTTTCCATCCAGTAAAATTTTTTATGAAGTTTCACAAACACGTCACAAACAAACGAAGAACCAACTTTCAGGTTGTGGTCGTTAATGTGTGAGAACTCTATAATGACACTGTTCTCCTGCTTTTCTGGATAACAATGAAGGTTTTTAGCCAATGCCAGTGCAGAGTTACTCAGAGGATAACGCCACTCTGCCCAGCTGGCCAAGTGTTTTGCATGCCAGGCTTTGCTGTAGTACATAGCAGATCTGCCACGGATAAGCCTGACCTCAGTGATAGAGCTGCGTTGGGAGAACATTACGCTACTCCAGCAAACTGAGGAGGTACAATGGTATAAGCCCTTAAGGTGTTGCCATTTGCCTGGATAACATACAGAGCCCACACTGGATCCTGTACACCACACAGCAGACGGTGTGCGGGTGCAGCGAGCTTACACGACTGGCACGCGAGAGAGAGAGATGTGAATGGCATTCCAGCCATTCCACGGACCACCAATGTTAGCGTTGTCGCCACACAATGCAGCCTCTCTGCATCCCCAGTCATGACCACCCTTCATGTTACCTGTGATTCGGTGATTAGTAATCTTGCACCATCTTTTGTACGTTTTTAGTCCACCCCCAATTATAGAGGAATCTGTATTTACACAATTACATCTCCTTCCAATTCATTACAAATCAAGGATATAATGGTAAAAAAAAAAAAAAAGCATCTGTAATTATTTGCGTCGTCGAAGAGTTTCTTGACAAGAGAAACGATCGACTGTGCAGAACGAGAGCTGAACCCTAATGCGCCTTTTGTGGAGGGCACTCATTGCATTTCCCCCAGGCCGTATCACAGAGCCATGGCTGCCACTTTGGATATGTTCAGTTCTCCCAGGAGGATATTGACCTTTTCTGTGTTGGAAATATCTGAGAAGTCAAGGAGGGAAATTTGTGTTTTTTAACAAATAATTCTGATTTCCATAATATGTATCAGAGTGATGTTTCTATCCTTTTCAGTGTTCATTTATCCAGTATTATCTAGACCTTTCTCTGTGAATAGGCGGTAGTCCCTGAGTTTGTATTTGACAAAAACAAAATGCTGGTAAATTGCTTCATGGCAGTTTGATGTGTGACGAGCCTCACACTCTGTCGGCTGGTTTCCTCTCTCTGTTGGTTTTCAGTTTTCAGTTGTCTTCTCAAGTCAACAAGGGCAGTCTTTCATTGGAAGAATGGCATCTTCTAAAAAGAAACAGTAACATTTTGAAACAAGTAAACTTGGAGAACATTCTGTCAGCTGATGACGGGACATCGTACCACAACTACATAAAGGCACCCACATTTTCATAGCGATGCACTGTAAAGGAGTCTTTGTAAAGGAGACCGTGCCTCCTCTCTGACCATGAGAAAACAGTTCCAATATGCTGGTCCTCGCCTCAGGACACTACTCTGCTCTGCTGCCTGTTTCGCTGTATGGAAGTAGTTGTGCTTTTGTGTGGACAAAATGGCCAGGGCCGTTGGAAAGGTCACCTCACTCCTTCTCTGACCACTACAGCAACCAGCAGTGATGTAAGTGAATGAGGATATATTTTATATATCAACTGAATCTGAATGTGCCATTTTCGAAAACGAAGGGGCCATCAAATCCATTGACATCCATCCACTAAAAATTGAAATTCATAATCATTTTTGTTGTTGAATTTGTCTACATTTGTCTACACTTGTGTGTGATGTTAATTTAGTCAAATTAGATTTCTTTTCAAGAGCTGTTCTGCTAAGTTTTGTGGTGAGTAAAATGGCTTTTACATGTTCTGGCTAACAAACAGGGACAAAATGAAATGCAGATTTAGAATTCTGTGGCTGAACTCTATTAAGCCTGGAGTTGTGCGGCCTTTAGTTACTGGGGGGAGGGGGTGGGGTGGGTATGTGACTCGCTCATCTCATACAGTAGGTGTCACCCCTTCCCTGGGCAGAATTGCACTTATGCAGGGGTAAGAGGGAACTAGACTTATGCAGGGGCAAGAGGGAACTGCACTTTTGCAGGGGTAAGAGGGAACTTGACTTATGCAGGGGCAAGAGGGAACTGCACTTTTGCAGGGGTAAGAGGGAACTTGACTTATGCAGGGGCAAGAGGGAACTGCACTTTTGCAGGGTAAGAGGGAACTTGACTTATGCAGGGGCAAGAGGGAACTGCACTTTTGCAGGGGTAAGAGCAAACTGGACTTTCTCAGCATGTCAGTCCTTAGCAAAAATCTATGCTTTCACGTTATCGCCAAATACAGATTTCATATGCTGATTTGACGACACTTTGGAGAAAGTACATCGCAAGTGTGGTCTGGTCCACTGTATCTGCCTCAGGTGTATTAGTATTAGACATCACAGGTGGAAACATTAAGGCCTCACTCCTTGGTTGGCCTTGCCAACACAAGACCTCAACAGATTTCACTGTTGCGTTTCATGGCATTTCAGTTTCTTACCTGCTTGTTTCTCCTGTTTGTACCTGTTTTTAGGTAGATAACCCCAACCCAACCTCCATTGTCCTGCTATCTTTGTTCACTCTTGCACCACCTCAAGTTAAACAAGTTGAGACCAAAAACCAACCCCGTGACTAAAGGTTGGGATTGAACTAGTGTTTCCTGCCAGCTGTGTGTCAAAAATATATTTTAGCACCACAGTAGGACCTATGTTTAATACCTGTGTCTGGTCACTGACCTCAGCTATCTGATTCTTGCCTTCACATAGCAACAAACACCCTTAGCCTCCTCCAAACCTATTGAAAAATGATTATAGATGGACTGAATGAAACTCTGGTGGGGCCACCTGACCTGTGAACTCATGACTGAAGATATCTCTGGCATTTGGTGACATGGGACAACATGCAACGCCAAATGCTATCACCTGATATTGTAAGTTACGGGGGCTCTCTGGAGATTGTTAACAATAACTCTTGTTGTGTTGACCTTGAGCTTGGAGCTTGGACTCCAGCTTGGAGTTCTACTGATGCAAGTTGTCAGATAAACTCTTGTGCTATCTTGTTAGTTGCAGGGCCGTAATTATAATATATATTTGGGGGGCGGGGGCCTAAAATATGGTCAAAATGTCCACCCAATATATAGATATAAAAAATATGCAATATGCAATATGCAATTTGGCATATTTGGTCCCCCCCAGTGTTGACTCCTTGGCTTCGTCTCAGGTTATTTGCCTGACACTCTTCCTCTAGCTGAACCATGTCATTTTAAACTGCAAATGTTTGACTTAAATGACTTATTTTCAGTTTGTTAAAACATGCACAAATTGAAAGAAATAAAATAATAAAAAATTACTGTTCTTAGTAACTCATTTGTATTAAAGTAACCAGGACCCTGACCCTTGTCAGCTGACTCAGACTAATCATCCTGACCTTAACAGGTAAGGCTTTTAAAGAGGAAGTAAGAAACAGGAAATGAAACATGGTTGCTCCATGGTGTTTTGAGCAGGGACGGGTCATTTGCAAAGAAATACTTCCCGCTCATGTATTTCGTTGCAAATCCAAGAATCTTGACAATGAAACAGCAATAAAAACCTAATTAAAATGCTGAATGGAAAAAACTCCTGAACCTGAACCTAATAAATGCCATTCAACTCTTTGCGACCAAACTGTGGATTCAAAGGCAAAGTGCATATGTCGAGGGTATATATATATATATATACAATCTCTGCCAAAAGGATTTAATCAAGCTTCTGAAGTGTGTTCCTTTTCTAGCTGAAGAGGCATTCTGGCCCTGCTATCCTCCATTTAGTACAAATTCTAGTATATCAAACCCTCCTGAGTATATGAAGGGAGAATTAATTCCTCAAGCGTCTATTCGAAAGGCCTATAAAAAAATTATATATAGGTGATATTTCTGGAAACTGATTTCTTAGATATGAAGTGTGTATAAAGAATTATGGTGGGCGTAGAAAGGGTGGGGTTGCAACCTCTTAAAACACGATCTGGTAAAGACCTAGTGAAACCACTGACGTAAGTGATAAAAACTTAATATAAACCAGTCAGTAGCTACACCCCGCCCCTCCACCTAGGCTCAGATTGCTGACTCCAAGAAGGAAAGTGTCTTTTCTCTGGCTGCTTCCTGGAATTATTTCCTCATTTGAAATAAGCAGCCCGTCGCCAGGGGATGTAGACCCATGGTCACTTTAAATAGCAGCAGATCCTTGCTTAGCAGGGCAGTGGCATTGTTCCTGGTTGGGTCGTGGTCTGACGTGCCGCCCCAACACATTCAGCGTGCCACCCAACCATGTCCAGCCAAGCCTAGCTGCCAGGCCGGAACCACTATCATCTGACCCACAAGCCCCCAGACAAGGTGCGATTGTCTTGTACCCAGATGGCTATAATTACCCGACTTAAGAAAGTGCTTTGATCCATTTCCTGGTTTCTCGCTTTTCTCCTTTGTCTAAAAATACAATGCCATGGCCCAAAGATTTCTTTCAAGAATTGCCGGAATGGACCGCCACACAGCTGCTAAAAATACTGCCTGTTCACACAGTGAGTGAAGAAGATGAAAGGCTATCTTCATCAACATCTCACCCTCCAATTCTAAACAATGACACTAGCTGACTTTCAAGTTTTTACAGTATAAATACTGCTGCAACAGTTTTCTGGCTGTTTCAGGCTGCTGGTGGTGTTGAGCAACAGAACAGAAAAACAAAAACTAGGCAGGAGAGGTCCAGTAGGTTAGACACCATGCTGTTCGCCATGTAGCAACTAGAGGAGAGACTAAAGGGCCTAGTTAAATAAATAAAATAGTTGGCTAAACTCCTCTTTGAAAGCAGTTCAAACACACACACAGACGGCTCCTCACTCTACAAATGGAGGGGAGGGAGGTACAGTGGCTATATCGTCTATGACAAATGAATAAAACAATAACAGGAGTAACTACTTTAACTAAAGTAGGACACAATGAGCATTTTCCATCATAGTTTCCCTTCATGTAGCGTGTTTCGCTAGCAGTGAAATTAATTAGACTAAAAAACTAAATTCATACTATAAATGAGACTTATTTTAGGACTTATTTAGCACTTTGATTACCTTAATTTGCCACTTTTTACTAACACCATTCAAAATGATTTTACCTGGGATGTGTGAATATATTCCTCTCAGTCATATTACTATGTTTAACAAATTTAAGGCATCCTTTAAGGATTTAAGAGATCCTGTATTCTGAATAATGCACCTCATAATACTCTAATATTTCTCTATTATTTGTTTAATCAGATGTGAAGAAAACTGAAGAACTATCTTTCTGTCGTTTATATTATTGAATTGTACAAATTTGAGATCAATCTGGGTTGACAACAATGGGATTTTTGGTAAAATCTAAAACAATATTGCACAGATTTAGATAATGTAAGCATCTACAGACATCTGTCATGTAGTTTTTGTGATTTAACAGCAGTCCGAACTGACACTGGGATATACTTCCAATATTGCAACTTAAGAACTTCAGCAAGTTATTATACATATTGATACTACGGGCTAGCTACCATTTGCTTGAACACGCTGATTTCTGCATTTTAGTAATTAATTTTTGATCAATTAATCATTTATAACTTTATGGTAAATCCCACATTTTTCAGCAAGGTATCCTTAGAGATTTGGAATCACACCCAGAAAGCTTTTTTACTTATGCACTAACTTTCATCGCTATTACTGTAATCAGCGGCCCCTAATGTATAGTCCCTTCATCCCGAGTTACCCTTCCCTGATGTGACAAGTGGAGTATATATCAGGGAGGTTGGTCATTGTAACAGAGACGGCAGGTCGGCCTTCCAAGTTTCCTTCCGGAAACAGCCGGGTAAAAATAATGTGTTTGCTATGAGCGAAGAATGACCCAACAGACAGCCAGGAGCCAGACCGGTGCTCACCCAGAGGCAGCACTCAGGAAAACCTTTCACTCATATATATCATACCTCATTGGCTTTATGGATTTTTTCCAAACAGTCTCCTCTCCCGGGTGTATTATGCCCATAAAAGTCCTGTACACAGATAGGAATTGATCATTGTTTGTTCAAAAACTGTTAAGCCGCAGTGTGCTTTGCTTTCTCTCTCTCCTCACTATGTGAGTATACGTGGACTTGTGAGAATAGTTCTTCAAGAGCTCTTCGTGAACATGGGGTAGAGGAAAAAAAAGTTACCTGTACTGAGCTATTACCGTTATAGATATGTAACAGCGTTACAACAGTTTTCAGTGTGGAATACTGGAATGGAAATCCTCTGAAAGATGTTTTGGATTTACTTTTCACTGACCCCAGCATGTCCTGTTATTAATGTTGCATTGCAGTATAAAGAAGAAAAACATTCCCCCTTGTCTCTGGGAGTTTACACAGCAGTTAGACATCAAGTCAGATGTTGATGGATTAACTTAGATGGATCATGAATTTTAGCTGTCTGGATCTCTTTTTGATTAGTTAGCGCTTTCCTTATTCTCTTTGTACGTCTCATCTCGCGTACACCTCATTGTCCGCGATACTTATTATAGACGTACATATAACTGTTACTACATTTCTGAATTCATCAATGAAATAAAACACTTCAAGTGCAAGAAGTGCATGACAGCAACACTGACAGCCGGCTTGCACAAAAACAATGTCTTAGCTAAATCACACATGGACACCTTGGCTAACACAGACATAATAGAAACAAATGTAAATATATCATTTAGATGGAACAGGTGATACAAAAACCAACACTTTACCAGTGCATCAACTGTTTCCCAAAAGAATGATTGGAAAAAAATAAAAGACTAATCTCCTACAATCGCAGTCGGCCTAAAGCCACCCATTCATTTTCCACACTGCAAGCTACACAGCTCGCTGATTGGAGGAAGGGCATGGTCTGCCAGCTTGCAGGCACCCAGGAAACTGGTAGGAGATGCTGGTTAGCAACGACCCAAGAAAAGCCCTGAGAAATGAACCCGCCCCTGCTAGGTCAACGTGCTGGGTCAATGAGCTGGATTTGAACTCAAGCTCATAGGTGTCAGGTCAGCATCTATATCGGCTGAGCAGCTCAGGAAACTACTTGTACTTGCTCATGATAGACAAGTGATGATTTTATGTGTACTCGGTCAAGTATGTTCAATCCTCGGTTTTCGTTTCTCCCCATGAAAAATTGATTAACACAAATTCGATTCCTGAACCTATTTAAAATTTTCCTCATGTACTTAGTATGCTTTGTAGCCAAATCTGATATCACTGACTAAATGTTAAAATATTGTTTGGCACACAATATCATTAGGGATTATGTAAAGTCAAAAGGTACATTTCAAGATACTAAGCCTTAATGGGAAAGGGATCCTAGCCTATTGTAAGACTATAAATAGCTTGATTAATGAAGAATACAGAAAACATAGGACAAGCCTAAGGAGATTTATAAAAACTGGCAGGATGAGCGTTAGATACAGTGTGGTCACGTGATTACTTTAAAAGGCCTGAAAACAGGACATCCTCAGCGTCCTTAGGTACGCCAGTAAGCTTTTGTTCAAAACCCCTCTACAAGGCAGCCGGCACATTACAATTTAAGAGTAAGAGGGGCGTGCCAAGAGAAGATTCCCTGCGACAGCAAGGACAAAAAGGTTACAGCGGGCCAGAACTGTGGTTCCAGCAGGTCACAAGTGAGCAACCAGAACAGCTCTGTGGGAAGCAGCAGAAACACCTTAACAATGTAGGTCGACAGAGCTGACACCGTGACCACAAGCGAGCTTGGCCTCGGGTCCGTATCGGGATCTAACTGGAGCAACGCAGATGTGGGAGAACAAAGAAGCAATGGTGCAGGCGAAGGTCAGGAAAACAGAGAAACAAAATTGACGGTGTGACTCATGGTAGCGGGACTCGTTGGGGAGCGCAATTAACAGGGGGCTTTGCTAGGAAGGAGTGAAGAACAACGTCCCCCTCACAGTCTGTTTGTTCACAGTCTCGTACGCCTCTGCGCAGAGGACCACAGTTGCAAACCACGTGGCAAAACTGCCCTTGCGTGGGAAAATTGCTCCTCTATTGCGAAGTGGGCTTGGTGGATGGAAAGTTCAGATGATGTCACAATAAGATACCGACTGTGTCCAGCAGGTCTGGAAATGGACCAAAGAAACGGAAAAAAAGCTCACTTAAGACTTCGTCAGAGGCAAGAGAAAGAGCAACCAAAGATGGAGTTCTGGTTTGGTAGCTGATGGCAGATCAAGTGGATACCATTTGATTATTAATTTAACCTAAAATAATGTTGCTTTTTCAGTAATTATGATATTATGACTCTGATCCACCCAGTGAATTAAATAAAATTATAATAACATTAAGTAGTAGCTGCCACAAATAATAAGGGTACGATAATTAATTCTTAATGACAGTGCCCAAATACATTTTAAATATAGGGCAATTAAGGGACTGGAATATAATAATCTCTGAGGAAAACCTTTACTTTGTCTTGTTTCAGAAAATTGTTTAGACTCTCACAAATTAGATTCTAAGCCTCTTCCCTTTTCTTGACTGAGAGTATAGAATCTGTTTCCCTGATAACACTAAGAGCTTTACTCAGCCTCTGCGAGTAATGCAGAGTGGTGCGTTGCATTGAGGGAAACAAAGCTGTGGGTTATTGTGGAAAGAGGCTTTGCAGCCCATCTCTTTCAATTTCAATGAAGTGTTTACAAATGGGGTGAAAGTGGCTGTGGGGCGAGATGAATGAGGGGGAAGGCATGACTGAGACCGGAGCTCTGGGTCGGTGCCTATAAACATCACCTGAGCCAAAGGCTGGGTAACACTTCTAAGTCACCTTCATACCACTACCATATCCATTTTTTGAATGGACAGAAAAATGAAATATAATATTGAGGCAGAAAACGGGTGTTATGGTATTATCAGGCCCTCCTATTCAATTAATCATAAGACAAATTGCCATGAAGAAAAAACATGTATGTATTAATGTGGAAAAACTGGAAAAAAAATTCCCGGACCCCTTACCAGCAGATCACTTTTTTTTCTTCTGGAAAAATGTTAACCAACAGGTAAGGAACAAAATCGATGAAAATGGCAAATTGCTTTAGTAAATATCCTGATGTGGCACACAATAGTGTCTGAGCAGTCCCAGGGTGAGTGTACAATGACAAAGTTCCTTCTGGCTTGTGGAGAAAACTTTGAACCGTCTCTTAATCATGCGACAAGACTGAGATTACGACACAAGGGGTTTCTGATTCATCATGAATTTCATTGCTCTCTGGCTTGCTCTGTAGACACACCCAGGGTATACAACCATAACAATCCTTTCAAAGCATACACAATATTGATGGTGTATGGTCCACTGGAAAAAAGCCTAAACACCTCAAGCCACTGCATTGACCACATCTACTCCAAAACACCCACTGACTTAACCCCCAGGCCCATACAATTTAAAGCCCCTAAATTTCTTTCCGTGGTATCATAATTTATCGCAATACAATAATACAATTGTATCATAATAGTTGTCAGTCTTAAAACTTGCATATTGAGAATAGACGCTGAGATGTCTAGTGTGATTTACCAAGGCTGTAAGAAATTATGGCAAAGGTAGCAGCACATGTAATTTAATACCTAGGTGGAATACATGCTAAACTAAACAGCAACAAAGTCCTGGAAGCTGTCATTGTAGCGGGAGGAGACATTGGCATAATCTGCATTATCTCCAGCAGTATGAATGAGGTAAAAATCCTTCTTTCGTCAAGTGATGTAATCTTGGATCTGTTCCTTTGGTTTTTCTGACTGCATTCAAGTTGTCAAAATACATTTACATATTGTGTTTCTTCTAGCTATGTAAATATTTTGCTGTGGTAAGTCTGAAATGTACTGGTTTGCCTCTTCCACCAACAATTCATGTTTTTGGGAATCAAATTCCCTTTTTTCCCTTGCGTGTATTCACTGAGCTGGCGCCTGATGGAGCTTCTAAGCTTCACATTGTTGAAGCCACACGCAAAAAGAAATTTTCCAAAGGGAACAACCGTTATTTAAATCACATTCTTTGCGACTGTCATCGCTCACGTAATTAATCTCAGTAGATAACCCACAAATAGGAAATAAATTGCGTACACATTTTTTCTCAACTGCACACGCATAACTTATTGGTGTTATTGGTGTTCTCCGAAAATCAGGCCCCTAGTCTGGTCAATGCCAAACGGAGCAATGCAGACGCGAAACAGGCCTTTCAACAGGCTAACAACGGGAATATCCCTCGACAGCAAGCCAGAGGCATCACCGGCGTGGAAAAGCAACTGTCCGAGAAATAAGAAAAAAGGGACCTCAAGAGCAGCGAGAGAGGGCAGCAGCTGGTCCGGTTTGTAACTGTCGCTAGAATCCAGCTGTGTGAAACGCACAGGGCAAAAAGAAAGGAGAATGAGGCACCTTTGGACCACCACACAATTTCAAAATGACGTCTGTTGCGACACAATACAATTGTCAGGCATTAAAGCTTCACGAAAGGACAGAGGAAACATTCAGATGTAAATTAAATAAACGAAATGTATTTATTAAATGCAAATTTACAAATAGAAATAAAGTGCATTGTGGGTAGGGTGTGTTGTTAACCCTGTGGCTAACCGAAAAGATAATTTTGAGAATGAAGAAATTCTTCTCTCCATACCTGAGTCACCTGAGTCATCCTACCACTTCTTTTTATTTAAATGTTTTTAATTGGACAAGCTATTGAACCACAAGCAAATGCTTACTGCATTTTATTAAATGTATTCAGGTATTTTAAAATCTGAGTTGAATTTTATTGGGTAGCAATGGGCTGATGCATTATGAGTTTTAGATTTTCTTTGAAATTTCTGCAAAAGTATTTTGAGATTAACTTGAATTGACTAGTTACAGCACTCAGATGGAAGGGAATGACAGTGATCCCATTTTTAGAAGACAAATGAGTGAATGATTTATTCCATGTCATGGAGAAAATAAGAAGTGTATCTTATATGAACTTCCAATGAGAATTTCGGGTTTAATATTTAATATTACAGCAGGACACTGGGGTCATTGAAAACCCATCCATATCTAGGTCAAGCAGAACAATTTCACCCGAGCTCCCGCTCAAAAGCAGAAGATCAACTTGGAGCAAAGCCATATTCCAATCACCCTCTTACAAAAATAATTTTGACGTGACAACGTATTGTCACCATGTCTCTAAATAACCGTCCAATGAAAACATAGAGAATAAACAGAAGCATAAGAGTTGAGCCTCATCAGACTCATGATATTTGATCATAAGACATCATAAAAAAATATTTTTGGTTTACATGGACTGACAGATATGATCATCCAGAACACAAGGGTGTGCCTTCTGCATAGCCAATTACGTTCTGCATTCAATTGACAAGTTTGAATTAGATTAACTAAATAGTGCTTGCCGAGTCAGATAATGCATTCAATCCAAAGAGCATCGGTGTGCGCACTTATCAGGAAGTTGTGTCCTTGATTGAAAAAAAAAAAAAAAGGTTGATTGAGATCTATCCTGAAATCCTAGATGCCTAGCTGGAAACAACCATAAACATTTATGGGAGTCATTAAATGTTGCTTAGATATTGAGTTTGTAAGTTGCTGATTTAGAGTTCTGATAGTGATTTACGAACACCTATCAACTGTCATGCCTAAAGAGAGCCCTGAGCTCAAGCAATAATGCACTTCTTGGCCAAATTTCAGTGAAACTCTGAGTCGCCATCTTTGTTTCTTTACCATCTTTGCAGTCTTTAACCTCAGATTTACATGAGAAATGTAATTTAAAATATATTTTTTTTAACTGTTCTAATTTTGTCTCCAATTTAGAATTGCATGAACCCCAGCTACCGTGGGGAAACAAGGATTTAACACACAAAAAAAAGGAAGCTCTGCTCTGACTCGAGGACAGACATGTCCGTCGAAAGCCCTGCTGGCCTAGAAGTCAACAGAGATCACTGTAGCCAAGAGCATCTGATAATGACTTGAGCCCACCCTACCCCAGCCAGCGCTCAGCACTCAGCTAAGTGTGCTCACTCTGGGCTCTTGGTCACATTTGGTTAATGACGCGATTCGCGTTCGATCCAGGGGATCACAAGGCACCGTCTGCGCTAGGGTAAGCACCTCTGCAGACTGAGGTCTCTACTTAAGCACTGACCCCTGAATGATCAGCTCGTTGTAAGACCCTTTAGCCTCTTTAAAAAATTATATAGGTAATAAATATAGCCATAAATTCTGTTGACCACCTGTTTAGAACAACAGAGTTATTCTTAGCATATGTAAATGCACATGATGTAAATGATGCTGGTATTCAAACGCACGCACACGCATATATATAATATTACCACCAACATTGACGTGACAAGGCCAGTGTGACCTCTAACCAATATATTATGTGTGACAAATAATTTCCCCACACACAAAACAAACACTTTGTTTTATTTGTTGCGTCCTAATAATAATAATATTTTACATCAGAGATTTAACACATTGACCTATTCTATGACCAGATGTTTTGATTAAAAGGAGTATTTACTTACATGCATTCTTTGCCAAGCAGTCCTGAGTGGCATATAATTACTGTGCATAATTTACACACAAACATAACTTCATAGGTAGTATTTAAAAAAAATGTTACATATATTTACTTACCAAACACTGAGCATGTCATTTTTGCATATTACCCATGTATGCCACTGAATATTTTAAAAGCAGGTTAATTAGTTTAACTTAGTCTATTTTGTTAATATATATTATTGATAATATATTGACAGAGATTTTTATAGAGATGTTAATACCTTTCACGGTATAGCTGACAAGAATTTGCCATTTCATTTTGTATAAAACTGAAGCCTAACACCAAATGCAGAAGGACGTGGGAGGCAGGAATCTGATCAGCTCCTCCTCGCTGAGACCTGTCAGACAGGATACAAATAGCAGAGAAACGGCCTGTGTTGTGGAGGCAATAAGAGGTGAAAGTGAATAGGAAAGCTGGGCGGCCAGACTGGAGCCAGCTGGAGGAGGAGAAGGGCCAATGGGGGGGTCTGTGGGTGAAACACAAAGCTCAGGGCCGGTATGTTAAGAGGCCTGAGTGTCTTTGGTGCCAGTCAATAAGCAAATTAAACCAGTAAAAATGGTCAAAGATGAGGATTAAGGGGAAAAAAAACACCCCACCATCGACAGATATTCACATTTTATTGATAGACGGAGCTCTCTTTTCACAGAGACGCCTGCAACCCCATCTAGTTCCCGCTCCCCACTCCTGCCTGTCGTAATCACTCCCAAGGCTTAACCCGGCCGATGAAAATACTTGTCTTATCACCAAAGCATCAGTGGAAGAGAACAAAGAATTGGCTGGCCTTTTTTTAACACGTAAGGGATTTTTTTTTCCTCCCCGTTTTTGTCAGGCCAGGCCCCAGGAACTTCTGACACCTCCGGATGGGCGCAGAGTGTTTCGATGAGGCTTGGACATGACAGTGAGAGCTGACATGATGAAACGGATCAAAGTTTTGTTTTAACAGCTGAGAAGTCAATCTCGTATCCCCCCCCCCACAAATGACCACAAGTTCCCTTTTACCCGAGGAACAGTTTTCTGATAAGTGGAATTAACAAAATAAGATTTAGTGGATTTTTTGTGATTCGACTGTCTAGTATCTGGGTCACGGCACCAATGTAGCGTATCCATGTTTTCAACCCCTCCAGCCACTGGATTTTTACCTGCCCTAGGTGGAAACGCACAGGTAGTCACAGCTGATGAGAGAGACGATTCATCATTGAGGTAATGCTTGAGTCTTTAGCTCCAGGGAGTGTCGTCAGGGGGGACGCTATGGCACGCATACGGTCCCTTCTTAGGAGTGGAGCATTGTTTGAATGCCATAGGATATCGTAACATCATTGCCATTTAGGTACATCCCTTCATCGCATCACAGTATCCATCCGCGAATGGGGTCTTCCAGCAGAATAGCACTCTGTGCCACAAGGTGAGGATGGTCCAGAGATGTGTCTGGGATCACGACCGTGAATTCAATTTACTGCAGTGGCTTTGTTCACCAGATCTTAATCCAGCTGAGCGTCTGTAGGATGAGTCGGATTATACACGTTTGGGCGGGGAAATTCTATATGCCATACTTTTTACAGGCAGGGATTTGCCCCTGCACAGAAAGTAGAAAATATCGAGCTGATCATTCATACTATTCTTTTCTTCTCTTTCAAAGAATGTTTTGGCTTTTTCTTTCAACACATTTTTCAACAGTGTATACAAGTGGTGTGGCATTGCTTTTGTTGTAAAATTCTCAGTCTCCAGACAAGCAGTGAAGCTCACGTAAGTGGAGTGTTTTTCTATCTATCTATATATGATGTAACTATCTGTACGTGGGGCAGGGAATAGGCTTAGGGTATAATACCACATTTTGAAATCAGAGAACAGAGACCAGCCTTTCTTTAGTGTAGACTGTGTATTTATCCTTATCAGTGGAAATCAGTCTCTCTTTCCGTCACAGCATGAGGTTATGCAAATAATCAAGTATTTTTAAAAGTGCACATTGTTCTTGGTCCCAGGCAACACTAATGTAATCTCCATAAATCTGCCATTGTTACGAGCTGAAGCTCAACACAGGCCTGATTTACAGTAAACAGCTGTGTGACTGGAGTGTGTTTTTCAGTCCACAAATACATGGAAAATGACAGATAAAATTCTCGCTCCCAACCGAAAACACGCAAACTTTAAAACAACTGAAAAAGAAAATGTAGAAAAAATGGGAGCAGAGGTGCCTATGGATGCAATTAGCCACAACTTTAGCCCACCTGTCGCTGATCTCTAATCTTTAGTAAGTCAGACAAGCTGAAACAAGCCTCTTTGGTTCATATTTGTTTTGAAAAGAACAGCTACTCTACTCCCAGGATTTGCTACTTTTTTCGTGATAAGTCTTTCAGTCATCACTGCGGATTCAAGATTTCTTAACGAGGAATGAGTCAGAACGGGAAGCCATTCTATGACTAGAGTCGGTGGAAACCTCTGACCTCTCCACTCGATGAGAGAACCATAAATCCCCCCCGGAGGCCTGGTCCCGCGTAAATTCACAGCGATCCCGTGCTGCTCGCTGGAATAATGTACCATGTTAAAGAGAAATCCATCCCTGCCTAGCTGAATCGGGTCATTTCAGAGAGCGGTAAATGGCGCCGGCCTGGAGAATATGCTTCCAATAACCCCTTGTCGGGGTGTGTTAGCATCTCCGGTCAATGTGCGCCGCGGGGGTCGTGACCCCCCTCCCATCTCCGAGTGAGTGAGGCAAGGTCAGAGTGCGGTGGGGGGAGGAGAGGGGTTGCCCATCTGAGTAGTCCAACATCGCGCCCGGCAGGGTCATCGCCGACCGTTCCCTGGGGAGCTGTCGCAGGGGGGTAAGCCGCTCCTCTTCTTCAAAGAGAAAAAGAAAAGAACAAAATAGATAAGAATGTTAAAAAAATCTGCTTCTATGATGCCATTTTCCGGAGGCTGCTTGTTAATAGCCGCTGTGATAGTCATAGATTTCACCAGGTTTACAGCAACAGAGGATTCTCCCCTGAAATTTTCCTGGAGGTTTGGATAAGGGTTTTGGCTAAATTGATTAAATATCATTTAAAAAATGTTCTCTTCAAAGTATTGAAAGCAATTGACCAAATGATTAAAATCGGGGTACTCTAGTATCTGCTCTTTCAATGAACATGAAATTAAACAGAATTTGAAAGAAAGACAAAAGAAAATTCAACACAATGCTCAGCAGTGATGCCTCACAGCCCAAGGATATGGGGTTCAAATCTATCATGGATCGCCGTCTGGTGTGAAAGTTTTCCTTGTGTTTGTATGTTTCTTCCGGTAACTCTGGTTTGGGTCCCGAGACTTACGAGACAGATGATTGGGGCCTGCAAAATTGTCTCTGTGTACACCACACAACTGAAAATGCAAATGTAATACACTGCACAGTCTTGCAAAAACAAGGATCACAGAAAAAAAACATCTACATTTCAGACTTACTGATTTTAATTTGAATGTTGATGGTTCAAATGACTTTTATGTTTTATGTTTGATCATATTTATATACTTCACTGATTTTACTATAAAATCCAACCAGATTACAGTTTTAAACCTCAATAATCCTTATCCCCCTGCGTATTAAGCGTAGTTTTAACAAATGATATATATATATATAAATATATATATATTATCTTTATAACTTTATATTTATACAATGCTTTATATCTGTATTGGATTGAGGATTCTGATGGCAATTCTGGAATGAAAATATAATACGTGAGGTATTTATACATTATATACCTCACTTATACATTATACTGTAATGGCAAGCATCAAGGTCAAATGTCAGTTTTTCAGTTAAATTCTTTAGTTTTTCTGTAAATATGCAGTCAAAAGGTATTTGGTTAGCAGCTTTATTTGAATTTGCAACTGTACTTTGTGAGTGTCGTTAATCCTCTCGGGGGTTAAATCCTCCTGGGGGATTTCCTACTTGGCAAAGAACCCGCCAAATGACGGGTAAAATCTCACATCCATGGCTCACTGATGAACTTGTTTCTGTCACAAAGTCATAAAATGCTTGGTGTGCCGTAGTGGGGGACTGGAAGGGCATCTTAAAGAAAAGAGAGATGTTTTTAATCCTTTTTTTGGTACAAGGTTATGCATTTGGCGTACACCCGGACGAGTTCTCACAGCCCAGAGTAGCAGCAAAATGAGACCACACCTGTGGTTTCCGCGGAGACGACCTGGACACACCACTGCGGAGAGACGCAGGCAACTGAACCTGGACACACACGTGTTGGTTAGCGGTTAAACAACAACATTGCATGTCTGAGTAGGCATCCTTAAGAGAAACTGGACCAACTCAACCTTTGTTCTCAAATGACCAGGGGCAGAAGGGTCTTTGCAAACACAGGCAGTTGTGCCACGTGGTGTCACCCTAGTAGACCTATGTAAAAAAAAGTAGCCAGCTGAATAAACGGATGTATGTAGGAATTGTAAGCTGTGTTAGTTGCTTTGGATAAAAGCGTCTGCTAAGAAACTAAAATGTAGAATGTAATGTAAAATGTTGACCTGTTTGGAGTAGATGTTTTAGGCAGCGATACAGCATGGCCAGATATCCTGATTATTATTATTTGATTCCTTGACTGGGCGTTGTTCTGAAGTCAACAATTTCACCCCTTTCTCTGTACAGACGTATGATTTTATGAATTGCCACTGGATGCAGGGAATTGTCATACACAGTGACATGATGAGATGAAAGTGAGCTGCATCTGTTTCTCACTGAGTGAAATATGATTTCCCAGAGATGAATAAACACTGTTGGAATAGCGATGCCAAGTCTGGTGCAAAAACGGCTGGAAGCAAATGTCATTGGCAAGAGTCGCTGAACCTTCATTTAAAATAAAATTGAGCCCGTTGATATTTAACCCTTCTTGACTTGATATTGGCTTTGAGAAATTGCTTTGGCTTTATTGTCTGCGGAAATTCCTTTATACCTTGGCATATATTGGCATATATGTACATCTGAATATAATTTTTCTCAATGAGAGAACGAGCTTCTGGCGCGCCCATTGCAGTTCAGTTTAGTAGCCAACATTGACTACAAAAAAAAACTAGATGTGTCTTTTGTAATGAATGCGTAAAAGATGGACACAGGGGTTTCTCTTGTTTTTCAGCATAACAAGAAAGTGGGAAAGCACACCAGGACTGGTAGATAAAATAGCTTCCATGGGAGGCTGAAATGAAAAAGTTGCGTATCACATCCTTCGGGGTGTCACATGGCGGATGATTAGAATTGGAAGCTTGAAATGAGGTGCATTGTTGTCTACATGTAAGCTCAGGGTGTAAAGCCAAGTGAGGCAATGACAGCTCCTGGAATGCATGGTTTTATGCTTTGGGTGTGGAGCAAGGTCAGACTCAGAGAAGATTCCTTGCATCCGCAAGGAATTAATAAACTTTTACATGAAGGACGATCTGTTTAGGATAGTGATAACGCCAATCTTTCTACCCTTTAGAAGGGAAGTCAGTAACCAAATAACCTAGAACAGAGGAACATGGTAAAACAGGGTAAAATACTGACATGCCGCATCGAGTAAAACCCGGCTTCACCCAGATCCTTACGTCAAAGCTACAGCTAGAGCCTGTTTGTAGATTTCATAATTATATTTTCCCTGACTTTGAAACTCCATTGATCGAAGCGGAGGAAACAAAATAAATAATGAGAAAAACCTTCTTATAACCTTATAATGAAACACAAATTTTCCTAACCTTTTATTACTATTGTTATTGCTTTTGTTGTTGTTTTGTTGTTATTATTGTAAGTATTATTATTATACAATTATTGTATTGTAGAATTTATAGGAATGCCATGCGACAAACATATTAAGTCACATTAAGACAATCAGGAAATGATGTAATGACAACATGAACAGAAGGGTTGCAAAAAAATGTAAATAAGCAGACAAACCAATTGTTCTGCTTGACAGAGGATAAATAAGTGTTCAGATGCGGATGCGTCTAATTAACTTTTGTTGCTAACAGAGTAACGCAAAGGACATTTGACCACGCCGAGTCCATTTTTCGCTATGAATTGGCAAACAGAAAAAAAATGAAAAATAGAAAATACATCCTTGGTTAATTTGAATACTGCCTTATTAGTTTAATGACCAGAGTCTGTGATCAGTACTCATCAACATTAGTGCCAGTACTGTGTGTATTTGATTGCCCAAGGCTCAAGTTTTTACCCTTAGCCCACATAGAGGAGGGGAAGCCAGCACATTTTCCCTTTCACTACACATGCAGAATGACATGAGGGCATTAATTTATGTGGATTGGGATGAGAAGCGGGGACAGAGCGGGAGGCAGACTGTTCGCATAGTTAATCAATTTACGTGCCATATGGAATAAAAAGCGGCCAAGCTTCTTTATAAAACTGATCTGGTCAGAGGCTCCTTAATGTCAGGACACTCCTTAATGGTAAGTTTCTTAAAGTCAAATTCACCTTAATGGGGTTGGTAAACAAGCCTTGTTTCCTAATCTCGTCTAATCTAGCAATGCATTGGCCCCAGACGTTTGCTGATTATCATGACAAATGTGGCATTAAGTTTTAATAAGATGGAGGTTTGAGCTCCCCCCTGTTCCCCACCCCGCTGCCTTGCTTAGCACAGTTTGTTTTTAAAGAGCACTCTTTGGTAACTGTTTTCTGGTTCACGTTGCACCACCCCGTGCTTATTATTTTTAATGCATGTTTTGGCCGTTTTTTGACTAACAGCATTATAATCATGGCCGACAAATAGGGGATCCGTATCCACATCATGTTTACAAAGAGGTTGGGTGATGGTGAATAAAAACGAGAATGCACTGAAACGTAACGATTTGGCTAATAAGGGTTTGAGAGCTTTGTGATACAGAGCATATGCATTCATTAAAATGTACCTTATTATTTCTCTCTTCATATTACCAAGGATGCACGCAACATCATCTCCCTTTGTCTCTCTCATACTGCGGTTCATTCTTGCATTAATGAATTACCTGCAAAATGTTCTGACAGTAAATTTTAAAAATAAATAAATAAAAAAGATCATATTAATTTCTTTGTTGCAAATGTTGATACATAATATAAATGTAATCATTAATATGGGTGCCTATGTGTACATGCGACTAAAGTAAGAATCAAATGATTGACTTCCAAGCACACAGCAACTAACTTGCTGCAAAGCAAATAAAGGGTAAATTCTAAACATTTTGTCTCCCTCCGCAGTTCATCTGTGATACCAGGGCAGACTGGCACAGCTGGCAGAGAAAAGAGCAAGAAGGGCATAGCGTTAAATCACTCAGGGAAGTAAACAACCTTGCAGACTGGGGAAGGCCACCACTAATTAAAGGCCTAATTGCCTAGAAGGGTTGTCAATTGGACCCTCTGGTTTCTCCTTGCTGCTCCCCTGTAACCATGACATTCTCTACTGTATACTGTGTTGTTTTCAGCTCATGGACCAAACCTAGCCGTCAATTAGACAAAACACCTTTCAATATTTTTATGAATTGTCAAATACATGGATTATAATTCAATATAGCAGAGCTATATTTTCTAATCGGTTAACCACTGAAAGTGCAATAATTAATTAATTTCTATTTTAATTTGAACTATATACTGCTGGGTAAGCTATGAGCCTTTTTTCTACGTTGATATTTAACTAAATTCCTAATTCTTTAGTCTGCACCTCCATAATTTAATGGCATCTATCCTGCATGCACATGAAAAGAAAAATTGCAGAATGTGAAAAGGGTATAATTCGTAATAATAGTCTTCTGAGATTATATATTGTCATTCTGCTGTCATTTTCAAGGCCATAGATTGTGATGTGGCAAACTGACACACCTCCTCCCTACAACACCCTATTTCATTACACCTGCTCCAACTGCTCTGTAATTTCTACCAGATTTCAACTGAAACTTGATATTATTCCTTTGAATCAGTCAGTTCATCCAAAGAGCTGCATACAAACACATGCTATACACCTACAGATCAAGATCATTAACCCACCCCCCATTCCTCAGCAATTTGACAAATGCACTAATATACCTCTGCCTTTTCCACAGGGTCTTTGGGAAAATCGTGAAGTAAAACATAACGTGAACATTGTTCTCAATGATAAAGAAGCAAACCTACAAAATTTAGAAGACGGTTCATTTAAACATTTTTGGGCGTCTGAAAGTGTGGCACCTACCCAATTAGTTGTACTTTTTTGTGAAAGCAGTAGAGCGTACAATCAGTTGTCTGAAGAGGACACACCCTGCTCAGAATACTAAGAGAGTTGCTCTAATTTTAATAGAGAACGCGTCAATGATACGTTGACAATTCACATTGCCCACGAAAAACAAACAAAACTGGGAAGATTTGCATTAATTGTTGCTGATTTACAGATTTGTTTAACACTAGCATTTTATTTATTCCATTAATCTGCCCTTCAGGGATGACCAGGGCCTGGTCAGCCACCAGTGCTGGGTTTTTTTCCTTTTTCACACAGGCCTAGTGTTAACGCCCCTGGCCAAGTTCACAGATTTGAGTGACTGCGGACTTAATGCCGCTCGCCTCGTTTTCAGCACTTGTCCCTCTAGATTTGCCACCCTGCCTGCACAATTTCCACAAATTGTTATTATTCATCTGCTCGTTATGCCCCGGCCCTGGTGATTGCTTTAATTAGAGCGGACGCGGGGATTTCATTAGAAGCTACCCTGGAGTGACAAAACCAGTCCTAAACCAGTCTGACGGTCACGGAGGACTGGGTGACTGCCAGTGCCTTTGAGGCGGAGAGAGTGGGCTGACAACTGCATGTCCACACAGCCTTCTCATCCTCCGTCCTGCTGCTAGTCATTAGATCTGAGGAACTTCATGTTAGGAGCTCTCAGTAGCATGTTGCTTAATCTGACCACAGACTCCTGCAAAGGCATTCAATGGCTTGCTTGAGTCTTCCCCCCCTCCAGTGATTTTTATAAATTAGAAACCAATTTCAGGTTGGTAGGGGAATGCTTATAGAAATTTCGACTTTTCCATATACTGAAGTCGGGACGGGACCACTCAAAGACATTTACTTTGCCATTTAGCCTCTCCAGTGTAGCTTGTTCAGTCAGTGTCCTTCTCACAGTTTAGGTTTTTTAGCAGTCTGGAGCCAGTTTTCCTCTAGTTCTTAGACTCTTATTCATCCATTCTCCTCTCAATCCTGACCAGTTACCCAGTCCTTGCTTATACAGAGCATCCCCGTTATACCCCGCTTTACAGTAGGAATGGTGTCGACCCGGGCCTGGAATGTACATAACCAGTCAATGCTTTAAAGGAGAGTTATTTGTTGAAGTTTATCCATAAAGTGCTATCCCATTCAGACACAAAAGTATGGGGCATTTGTATATTTTCATTCGCAATCATGTTTTTGACCAAACCAAGTTTTAAAAATGTTTCTCCTGGAATAACGGATGCAGGTCTCGCTCTATAGGGAGTCAAATGGAGGACAAACTGCAGATCTCCCTAGGATAATAGACAACAGAGACAAACATACACCCATAGACCAACATCAAAATATTTATTTATCTTTCAGATTCTCTCGTTCAAAACTGCCACACGTGTTTTTCTGCCAAAAGCTGTTGGTGTGTATATAACCAAGCATTTATTTCAAATGTTATACAATGAGCAGACATTACAAATTAATTACCCTTACCCTGCGAACAAGAAATTGAATTTTTTAAAATTTATTTTTCATTTTAAAAAAGATTTTACAGCATCTCTAATAAAGTCATTTCTTTTCACAATTAAATATAGTTATGCTGCTTGATATACACATTATTTATGCAAAATCAGAATTTCAAATGAAATAGGATTGAATGACGGTCCCAATATGCAACTTGTCTACAATGTTTGGGTGTAAATCCTGTTAGTTCCCTACTTGTTGAGACTTGGATTTAGGCCCCAGGAGTATTATGGGTCCTGTTGTTGCCGGGGTGAAAGCTCCCCTTGTCTGGATGGAGAGGGCAGCTACAGCCAGGGACGAGGACGTGTTTATTACTCAACATTAACATCACAGTTCTGCCTCCGCAGGCTACGGGACCCCCAGACCTCCAGTGTAGTAGCTGTTAAATTTAATGCGGGCTCATAATGCTCATTTGCTGCTGCGTCTGTGCCCTGCCCACAACAGAGGGGAGAGAGCCGGGAAGCCTCAGGCCCAGGAGTCTCAGTGAGAAAGCTGAGCCAAACCGGGAGAGGATGAGTAGAGGACTGGGCGGTTATTTTCGTGGTTTCGTATAACCCCCTGTAAAATGGAGGTCAACTTGATGTAAACAACTTTTTTCTTTGTGCTATAAGAATCAACATTTTTTGAAGAGTTTGAAGCACATTCAGATAATGAAAGATTTCTCATTTAGATGAAACGCTCAATAAACTAGTGACACAAGGAAGGGTCAAGGGTCAAGATGTGAAGGCAGGAATGGGAGGAGACCTTTGCGAGTCGAGAGCATTGTACGCCATTGTCCCTGCCATAATTTGTGCCATACCCCTTGACCTCAAAATGACCACAAGGTTAGCTATAATTGGAATCACAAAAGTCTTGCAGAAATATTAATAAGAATAAAACGTTTTTTTTTCTTCTAAAATATATTCAGAAACTGATCTATATGGTCGCATCACATGTGTACCAGAAAGTACTTTTTTTTATCATAGCCTAGTCAATTATTACTTTGATTGATTATGACTTATTTGTTGGCCTTTTAAAATCTTTCACTTGTCTCATTTTGTATTCAAATATTGGCAAATTTGACGTTTGACAACACAATGCCTTTTTTATTTATTTCTGAAAAAGGTACATTCATTTTGGTCATTCAACCTTTTTTTCCCCAGACTTTCTTAGGCACACCAGTATTTATGTTGCTATATTGAGTCACTCCAATACCCACTGAATCCAAGCATTGCTGGTGCCAGTCAACAGGTGTCAGTAAAGACAGAGCAGTTACGGGAAACACAACGTAATTGAATCCTTTTTTTCGTGTCATGTGACACGGTGCTCTGAGGAACTAAAGTTGAGCTAACATCATATTTTACTTATTCCGCACACGTATACAGCATATTTCACGTTACAAAGATCCTTTCTGTCTTCCTATTAGGATAAAAAGCGCCTATTAAACTGCCCTATACTAAACCTTTAAATTCCCATCAATTCACTATGGTCAGTTCTAATTACCATTTTGAATTGACAGCTTAATCAGCAAAATTTATTCCACCACGTAATTAAATCCAATTTTCAATGACATGACAAATTGGAAGAAGCACCCTGTCAATTATAGTGAGGCCAAAAGCATTTTAGAAAATACTCAATGGAATGTACTTGAAGGTCCTACAATAAAATCCTTAAATAGTAGACCTCATCAGTGGAATGCAGAACTCCTCGATAAAGTCAAGGTTGATCATCCACTTCCAAGTGACAGCTGTGTTTAATTTGACCACACACATTGGCCTGCATTACATAGATGTACAAGGAAATAATGCTTGTTAGCATGTGAGCGATGGACGAAAAAACATGAAATGCAGAACAAAGAGAAGCCTGATATTATCTTTGCTGCGAATGAAAATGTCTAAATGAGCTTCCATTTTGAGATTCCTAAGAAACGCAGCAATAACAGCACACAAAATATCAGTTCAGACAAGAGCATGCCACAGTTCGAACGTAATGGTCTTCCATAATATATAATCATAAAAAAAACATGGTATCACCTCATTATTATTTATATAATATCTTATTTAAGCAAGGTCACGGGAACTTCCCAACTATTGCACATTTTTTAGCAGCCTGTAGGATTCCATGTCTAAATATTATCTATTCAAGTTCCTCACAGTGAAGTAATACTCATCATTCCTTATAATGCTGGACTTTAACTGCTTTAAAGAATAACAGATTTTTTCATTTTAATGATAGACCATAAGCCAATTAGCCCATCTGAAACTTTTAAGTTTAATTTTCAGTAAGTTCAGGATTATAGATATTCTAGGCTAACCGTCTGTATATGTAATTGTGATGGGGGGGCACATAATGTACGTCAGTGTTAAAGACAAGAGGCAGTACCAAATCAAAGCCCTTGTGTTACAATGGAGGTGACAAAAAGTTCAGTGCAAAATATCGCTGGACCAAATCAAGCGTTTGGGTGGAGACGAGGTGTGTAGGCCTTACCTACTTGTGGAAAGCTACGGAGCAACATCTCATTCAGGATGTTATATTTGTCCTCTCTCTGTCTTCTCATTCACTGGCTCTCCTCGCTACATCCTAAACTGGAATATTATGAACGAGCGCCCTGAATAGGTTAACATTGTTCACCTCAAATTGCTATGAGAAACGGCCAGCGTATAGAGATGCTCCACAGGATTGAAATCCTGTAACGTGTGGAGGTCTAACGGGTGGAGAAAGTGACACGATCACGCAAAGACATGCAGAGACAAGTGCACACACGTGGAACCTGCACCGACGCACGCAAACCTGCACAGACGGACATACACACACTTAGAATGATCAGGCCAAACTGTCCAGCTCGTTACCCTACCCTGGTCCTGGAGGGCCACAGGGTCTTCTGGCGAATGTGCATACCTATGCCCTTTTAGTGGCATTGTTGTAAAGTGGCCATTCATGCTCTTTAAAATGTGTTTCCGTTGCCTAGAAAGACGGGGTCCTACGATACGAACCCTCAAAGCGTGCCCACATCAACGTTGCATGCTGTCTACCTCACTACATACTGTGTACTTTACAAAACTATACTGTAATGTAAGAGTACCATTACAGAGGGACATTTCCCAGCAACTAGAACAGGCATTTGGTGAAGAGAATGGGGGAGAGAATGTCCTGGAACGTTACACATGCTACATGATAACGTTTACTCAGCACGTGAACTGAAAATATCATTTGAAAATTTGTACCACGTGGACATATGGACTGTCAACAACAACGGTGTACCGAGAATGGCTGCAAATTTGGATTGATCCTGCAATCTTACAGTGCAGAAAAGCGGCCGAAATGTGTTGTAAACATATAAACGACACCACACAGACGAATTGAGCAATGCCATGCTGCTTACTCCCCAAAAGTGACTGCATTGAAGATATACAGCACACACTTTTAATCTGATTTCCAGCAGGGATATTGACAAATGCCTATTGCGGGTTCCAGAGTTGTTCACAGGAGTGCCTTTACGAAGTGTACAGCCTTGTGGAATAAAGCCAGGTCATCGATTGCTGCTGGGTGCAGTTACACAAAGGAAACTTCTAGTCTTAACAGCCAACTTATAGAACTTGTCTTATAATGAGTATGTCCTGCAGTGTCACTATTTTAATGTCTGTTCAAATAAAGTAAACGGCTTTCTTAATTGTAGTAAATAACTGAGTACAGTTTGTTTTGTGAACTTATGTTAAGAAGCCAGCAAATTGTAATCTTTCTGTGGTAACCTAAAGGTCTCTCATAGTTTCCTCAGGTATGCCGATAATATTTATATTTTTTTAATCTACCCCAGTTCTCTGCGTCGTGAACCTTCTGTTGCGATTATTTTATGGCTCTCAGCTTGCTTTTGGCAAATTCATTCTCTAGTACATGACTGGATGGAAAGATAGCCCTATATTAATCACAACTGTGGAGCAAAGCGATCTTCAGTGTGGGGGATCAGTGGAATTCCAGAACCTCACCTTTCTGGTTTTTTAGAACCCTTCTCTGGGCAAGTGTCCCAGAATGCACTGAATAGCTGCATTTCACACATTACTGCACTCTGTTAAACTCCCTGATCTGTCTCTAATTGCAGCCACGCCGGACAACGCAGTGAGAATTTGTTGGGGAGTGGGGGGGCAAACAAGCAGAGGCCAGCAGCACATCTGTCTCGTCTGCTCTTATCTCACTCACTCTCACCTTCTCCAGGCTCGTCTGCCAGTTTATCTGGGATCAGTAAACCAACAGCAGCAGAGCCGATTTACCCCATGGCACGATCAGGACACTTACTCCTCGCTTTAAAATCTTCTGAGGCGCCTGCTGTGCAGAGAAGATAATCAGATTCCTCTCAATGGAGTTCAGTTGATTAACAAGGAGCTCACCTTAGGGAATTGTAACTTCACAGTCTTGGTTAGGCTCTAATGCAACTGGTGTCTCGTCAAGTCATCGATGCTTGTAGACCATGAGGATATAGTGACTTGCATTACTTGAGCATGGTCCTTTATTATTGGCCAAATTGCATTACTTCTTTCGGGTTTTGTTCAGAACAAAGACCAAAACCCCCCTTTTTTACATAAAAAAAAACAGATTTAAAAACTGAGCATATGTAAATAGCTCAGAAGACGGGGATTTGGTTTCCATGGGACCCTAAAGTGCATTTTATTCCCTGTTGCTGCACAACGTGCAGAGTGTGACAGTAACTACTCAATAATGAATCAGTCTACAGTAAACAAACAGGGTGGGAGAAATTAAGGCACACTCATTATTCTGGGTCATCGATGCTCTTTCAAAATAAGCAAAAGCTTTGCAATATATAAATAGATAGTTGGAGTAAATAGCTACCCTGTCTTCAACATTTCAACACCTCGAGTTGATTAAGTCATCAAGTCAATTAACCTATCATGGAATGGCCTTGTGTTGTTTTATCCCAAGGAATTCAAGAATAGGCAGTACAAGATAATAACCTAATATTTTTCCCTTTTCTGGTTTTGCATAATGGAACTTAATTATAATAATTACATAATATTACCCATAACTCTCAAACCTCTCATTTTCTTTAGACAATAGCTAGCTTCACATCATGCCCCATGGTTAAATCAAGATATGTAATTGAAAATTCTAATTATGTAATCTCATCTATAGGGTTAAACAACGTTTAGGCTGTTAGGAGGCTTTTGGATCAATTTATGTGAAACATGAAAGCACTGGACTCTCGTTTGTATGCTTTGTACGTGCATTACTTCCAACGCTGCTGTTTAGGTGCTGTCCATATTTTTCAGACCCCCTGCCGTTTGACATGGATTGAGAGAAGTTGTTCAGGAGGGAAATGACTGAGAAATTTCTCTCTTCATATCTCATATCTGAACTACTCAGATTACAGCAGTCCCAATTATTAATTTCCAGTGTTGCTAATAGAACATCCTTAACTTAATGACGAGCACATAATTGAGTAAACTGAAGTCAAACACACACACATAAATGCAGCCATAGATATACACATAAACACACAAAGACCAAAAAATGGTCATATCTGTGTATATAAAGTGTTTCTCCTGATGTCGTGGAACAGTGACACATCAGTGACACCAAGCTTTTGATTTTTTTTGGATGCAAAAGAACAAATAGCTGTAATAGTGTACCTACCACGTATCCTTCTCTAACATCCCCAGGCTCTGTAACAAAGCATTGTTCCCGACACCCCGGCACCTCGTATTGCTGCCCCGGCTTCCCGTCCAGTGAGCCTCTCCCCCGGGCCAGAGCGGAGGCACCGGCTCGTTTCTCCGTCTCAGACACATGTTCTCACGTCTGCCAATCTGCCTGCTCAATACTGTTTAACCATGTACATTTTTCTTCCTCACCCTACCCCATCTGCCTGTCTCCTTGCTACCATCCATACCGTACACATTCCCTTTCATCTCTGCCTATATTACAACGAGTTTCAGTTGACACAATCATTTCTTCAGGTGTAATACGCACTCTGGAAGGGTGGATTCATCTAAGGAATAAGTCTGGTAATAGTTTGTATGGCAAAATAGAGATCTAAAAAATAAAAAAATGGGAACACTTTCAATGCAATGCATGCACAAGCATTGTATTTATATGATGTTTTCTTTCCTTGGTACAATATCAAACTATATTTTTATAGTGTAGTTTGTTCATTCTGTAAGAAGTGCAAGAAATGATATGATGTCTTTCAATAGAGATGCTCATTTCATGTTTGGTTTTTCAAATTTGGAATTTTCACGGCAACTGAATGGAACTATATTTCAGCCTTCTGGTTTACTTTTATATTCATCCCAAAGATGTGTTCACTTCGGTGTCATGTCAGCTTCCGAAAGCTGAAAGGTTATCTTGCATGCGAAACAGAATGACCTCCACATTCTCCCCCTCAAGCAGAGACTCTGAGACATGGCAGTTCAGAAGCCCGGGGGACGTGGCCCAGCCGTCTCCGCAGTGGCGGAAGTAACCTGGAATGGCCGGCCAGGGACCCATTAGGTTTACTGCTTTGTAGAGAGCGCCCAGAGCCTCGGGATGTCTTGACATGATCCTGATCAGAAAAGATAAGAAGCTCAGGAGAAACATCACACCATAAACATAAAGAGCTTTGCTTATCTAAGCATTTAAGTGCGCGTGTTTGTTTGGGGGAGCTGCGTCTGACAAACAATATTTCCACATCGTTCTACCCCAGGGGAAAACTTGCAAGTGGATGTGACTCAAATTGCCCCTTTACTCCGGGCTTGTATTTAGCTCCTCTTCTCAAGTGTAGCTTTTCTTCCATTGTAGACCACATAGACATCATCCGTTTCTCATTCAAAATGTTGCAAACTTTCCCCCGCTAGCCACTTCACCTGAAACACTTCTTTTCAATGAACCCTTGCCTCAACTAACGCATCCTTCAATGTGTTCTACACAGCCCAGGACTGCCGGACTGTGGCGGAGTCGCCTGGAAGGTATGGGAGACAGCTTCTTCTGACTGTGTTTCTGTCTGAGGCTTGCTTCGGTGACCTCTTTCCTGACTGAATCAGCGGCGAGGCCTGCCCTCGGACTGCCTGTGGGGCTGTGGGCCGGCCTGTCCCCCAATCCGCCCGTATGCCTGATCCTGTGACACTGTCCTTTGATGTTAATATTATTCAGAGAAGGGTTAAGCATTTCTGCGTTGCATTGTTAACATGAGAACCTTTGCCATTCTCCATGTCGCAGAACAACTTTGGAGAGTTTCCCTTCTATTCCATCAGCTTCAATTTTTGAAACAGTTTTTCTTTGGAATGAACTCCAGGTAGGGTGGTTTTGGGGTATTTAACTTTGCTTTAGGTTTGTATGCCTATAGTAGCAATTTCTGCATCAGAAAAAGTGACCGTTCCACAAGCAGGTACAAATATGTAACTAAGGTCTTGAGCCCCAGTGGTACAAGGGTCCTGGGAGATGTATCGCTCTCTTGGACAGATGTGATTCATCCTAAATGGCTGTCAGCCAAGTGTTTTTCATTGATACACAGCCCAGCAAGGCAAGGCAGCCCAAAAGTATAGTAAATCTTAGCATTTATCTATAAAAATATCTCCTTCTTGATCGTAATTATTTTACATTGCATGCATGTTTATTCTACCCATATGAAACTCTCCCTCTCATCTGCTGATGATCAAGAGGATACAACCAGTTAAACTGCAGGATGCGAACCCAGGCACACCTGGGGAACTTTATAAGGGGATTTAAAACAATAAATTCTAGACGAAAATAAATTAGTGTTTGTTGGGTTGACCTTCTTGCAAAAACATGTTTTGATTAAATTTGTTGAGAGAAATACAGACGTTGCTTATAACAACATAAATCCATGATCCCAATTCCCTAGACACCATCAGACATGAGTATTACCTCTTTAGCCAAAGATTATTAGGAGTTTATTCAATGCACACCATGTCAAAGGTAACAATAAAGAATAACCCGTCCGTGCATTGCAGGCCCTCTCATCAGGCTGGAGGTATTCCTCTGCCTTTTTCATACAGTTGTTGTTGTTCTCATTTAAAGTGCAGAAAATTAGCTTCATATTTATATGCAGTCAAAGGGCAGCTGGTTTGCCATAGTGGGGTTAATTCAGTCAATACAGCAACAATCCTAGGGGAGCGTGAAGCTGTAATGCAGAAAATGGCCCTGTGCTGTAACATCTATCAATAGAGTATCCAGGAATTAGGCATCGACTTATCGGGCACTTTATAACTGACAATAACTCACAGGAGACAGAGGGCTTTGATTGTGATTATATAGTGCCCATTGCTTCCTCTATGCTGACTGAGTGAACACATGCGCACACACGCAAACACACACACACACTCGTGTGTTGGTGTGGCATTAACACACGCACTTTTGGCACTTAAATCGGTTAAGGAGTCGCAGGCAACGCGCACAAGTACAATACGTAGAAACGGAGTCTCATGGGATTTTCTCAGAAAAGAAGATGGAGAGACAAGAAGTCTGGAGGGCAAGAGGACAGCAGAGTCACCTTGTGCAGGCAGTGCAGCTGGATTGCATTTGTAATACCTGTGAGGGCTTTACTAATGAATCTCCTGTTGCTCTCTTCCAGGCTTTTGCTATGGACGAATGAGATTCAACAAAATTTATAGCATTAAGTAATCATAATGAACAACTCACAGGTTTGCATTTTATATGGAGACCGATTATTATTGCCAGAGGGAAAGATATAGTAAGCATATTTATGGAATTGAGGTTGAGGAATTCAAACTTCTTCTGCAAGTTTTTGTATTATTTCTTTTTGCCCTACGTGTCAACCTCTCCCTCTGCCCTGGATGGTGACTTGGCCAGAGCCAATGGAGCTGGAGCGGGATCGGGGTGGGGAGGCAGCCATAACGGAGCAGGGATATGTAAGAGCAAGCAACGTGTTTGCCTTATTCACCATATCAATTGAACTATGTAAAATGACCGTGCAATTTTTGTTCACATGTTTATTTGTAAACCTATATTAAACACCCTTTATTATATATTTCCTGCTCCACTCTATTGGACGGTAAGTTACGAGGCTGTCTCATGACACAAGTATTTATCCTACTGGTCACTCACATCATCTTGAATGTGCGTTTAATCTTTGTTGCATTAAGCCAGGGCTTCCCTTGTGACATATGGTTACAAGGCACCCAGTGACCCCAAGCTAAACCTGCAGGGATGTTTGAGGAGTTACGATTCTCAGAGATACAATGTGCAAATTCATTGCCATGTGGAAATGCCCTGTCACCCATCACACTTTCCCTAACTGGGATTTCTTAATGGAACCTAAGGGAGCAAATCCCATAGCAGAAAAGCTGGAGTTGAGCCTCATTGGTTGGCTAGTGACCCTTTTAAGGTTACTTTTTCAAGCACCTTATGCCGCCAAATGGGACCCCGGGTGTAAAGACATCTGTCCTCCGGACGCAGCTCTGAATGCTGCAAGGGGATTACAGATGCAGCGTAAGTCTCAGTCACCCTAAACTCCATCAAACCAGAAAAAAAAAGACTTGCTGAGATCAATAGGAGAACCAGCAAAGCATGCGGATACGGAGAACACACCATCAAACGTTCAGTCTGGGTAGTCCCAGCCAATAAAATGGTGATTCACCCGGAGGCTTTTCTTCATCTGAGTCTACTTCATTTACATCCTGACAAGCTCACATTGAGATTGAACCCACCAAATGAACAGAAATGTGAGGGATGAACAAAGACAGCCTTTTAATGGCTAAAGGTTAGCGGGAGTACACTGACTGACTGTGAAATGCAATAATGGGGTGTTGTCATCGCAGTCACTGTCAGAGCCCTCCAGTGCAGGATGTTAACCATACTTTCTACTGGCAAATAATAAAAAAATGGGCAGAAAATAGAGATAACAGGTGCAGGCTTTTCCAGCAATTCTTCCAGCGCCAGTAATCGAAACCTCATCTCACAAGAAATGATACCAATTAAAAAGCTGGATTCCGGACACACAACTTAAACCCAGCCTCTGTTCACTGAGAGGGATCCAAAAGTCAAGAAATTCAGATAACTTAAGTGGTTTGCACACTTTAATCCGTTTATAAAACTGGATATTTACTGAAACAATACTTGTGTGGTTATGAACTTGAGTTTTGCTGGTTCACGCATGATACACATACATCATCTGTTTATTTCACGAGAGAGGCCTGGGCAATGTAAAACAGTAACCACTCCAGAATGCACGTCACTCTAACAGGTGGGAAAGCAAATGGCAGCAGCGGCAAAAACATAAATAAAAAAACTTGCAGTTGTCAGTGGCGAGCAGATTCCAGCACGCTGACCCGCATGTACAACTCAAGTTCTGTCCCTGAATCCACAGGCTCTGCTCATCTGAATAAACAAACAGTCTCCAGCCATGTTGAGAAACTGTATCAAAGGTACCTGCATTGACTGCATTGATGACCAGCCAATAGCAGTGACAGATACCAAGTGGAGGTACCTGTCATACAGGTATTACCAACGACACCAGATGTTGTCAATTAGACATGAAGATCGTTCAGACCCTGTGCTTTTTATGCTTGCTTTTAAACTTTAAACACATTCACGTTACACCGTCATTCATTATAATATTTTTATTTAACTTTACGTTGATACATTAAATATTTGTCTAAACTCATGGAAACACTTTGTTTCCTTCATTTAATTTTAAGATAGAAAAAACACCATGCGAAGACGTGCACCAAATAAAAGTACACTATATTCTAAAATTCATTTAAAATAATGCAAGTAACAATGTTTATGTTGTATATAAAACGTGATCTGCATTAATAAAACTACTGTAAGCATACTGAAAATGTATAGCAATGGTGTTTATGTCTAATATTAATACTTTGTATCCTTATATACATTTTTTTGCCATTTTGAGATTTTCTACAGAGTAGGTCCATTTAATTACAGTTAATATTAGGAATCCAGAAACTAAGTCGTTCTCAATTGGCCTTTGTCAGTATAGCTTATATTTCAGAATGCACAAAAATAATAATAATCAAAAAAAAGATAACGTCACATTGAATTTTTTCGCCCTCCTTGATAATTCCAATTAAACCTCTGTTGGCAAAAGAGTGTACTTATGATTTTGTGTAATTTAAATCTAAAAGCTCTGTTCACATTTTCATTAAGTGTTCATTCTAATTACGTTGTTATGTATATTTCCACACACTATTTTATAAATTTACAATTATAAATTGTAAACAACAATTTTAAGTGTATTTCTAAAAACCTGCGGATGCTTAAATCATTTGATGTTGAGCACTTTCTATAATTAATCTGCATTTTTTTTCTGTATGATGCGACAAATTATGTTAATATTCAAACTATTTAAGAAGAATAAATGTATAATGGCAATTTAAAAAAATAAAATAATAAAATGAGTAGAGCTAGAAACAGGCAAAAAAAATTTTTTATATTTTAAATACTTAGCTGGATATAATTGTAGCAAAAATAAAAAGGAAGTAAAAGTACACTGTAAGCAAAGAAACCTAAACACACAGACAAAAATAAATCTTAGAGAATAGGTCTGAAATTTAAGATGGCCACTGGTCCTATACGTTTTCTATACATCTGAATGCACCAATAAAAAAGTAAAGAGTGTTAATTAGGTTATGGTCTCATGTGATAAATAATGACACAGCCTGCGTCATCCTAAACATCCTGGTGGCAGCATTATCGGATGGATTATTTGAAAGCGGCCACTTAAATTACTGCTTTTAGTTTATTAGCGTCCAGAACTCTGCAAGCACTTTAAATTAATTTTGCTTGCTTGAGAACGAGGAGAATCACACGCCAGCCATTCTGCCAAGGGTGTCCCCCCCCGGGTCACTCCTGTCCCCCCGGTCCTACTGAAGCACAGAAGCATTCCCGCTCATACACACCTAGTCTCAGTCCAAAAGTGAGTAACGTTAAACATCCAAACTTACACAGTCACAGCCAAGCACACGCTTACACACCGAGCATGAACAAAGCCCTGTCTGGTATGGAGGCTTCTGTGTGAATTCTCTTTTGCGAACACCTTAGCTTTTGACTTTTTAGTCCTTCTTTATCTTTGTTTCCCCGATGCGTCCACAACCGGTCAACAAGATAATGGCTCTAACACCTATCAATGTACTGCCACCGCCCATCTCTCCTCCAGCCTTACTCTAAACATTCCATATGTGTCATTAATAAGATTGAACGGACTTTGTTGGGGCAGCCCTGTACTTGCTGAACTGGCGTTCTCAATCACAGCGGAGGCTGAATGGTTGTGGCGTGGGGAGGCGCGAGCAGGGTTTGATGAAGACATACAGCCTCTTCATTACAGTGTGCTGGGCGAGCATTTTGGGACTCGTTGTTTTGCCTCTTCAGCAGTAAGGCCAGCACCTTAATTATTGCTTAGCCTTGGTAATTAGCTTAAGTGTCCGTGCTTTGACATTGCCAGGCCAGGGGAAGAACTGGATGTGGGAGGGCTTAGCATCCCTCTGCAAGCTGGACCACAGGCTGATTCCAGTTCCAACGGGGGTGTCTGACATGGCTGCTCCTGTTCATTAATATCATCTCATTGTAGCCTGCCTGGGGTCAGAACCAGTAAGTCCATGAATTGCATGTTTTTGTTCTCCTCAAAGCAGCATGGAAAGAGCAGATAAGCTCCAAATGTCTGGTCCGCGCCACATCACCGCGAAACAACTGAGTTCACTTTCTCCATGCTTTTAGGAGCCAATGTATGACTTAGCACTAATTGTTGGCCTGACCTTCTCCTTGAATTAGTTTTATATTCTACAGAAAGGTACCTGGATGTTTAAAGCCCGTTAACATGGAGCAGAAAGCAGCTCCTCACCCTACTGCCCGGAGGGAGATTTCCAATTAAGTAATTGACTGCTGTGCGCAGCAGGTAGATGTATCAATTACAGTCAGGCTAGAAGTATTCATTGTAACAGTGACCCTTTCTAGTGCAAATACTGACGACAGAAGCATAATAGAAAGTGCCTTATAATTTGCACTGTGAGACAAAAAGACTTTTATATAACTACCATCGCTGTTTTTGCCAAGATTATTTTGGTTGTATTATCATGGGGGAGAACCACTGCCTCGTTTCAGATTGATTGTGCTGACATGTGTTTACAGTCCCCCCCCATGGTATGTCAAGGAAATTACATCATTCAAGCTGTCTGCGTCTAGGATCATTTAGACTGCATGTTTAAAATTATTTTAGTATATTATTTCTACACATGTAAATATCATTACACTTCTAGCAATTTTTTTTTTTTAAGTTTAAGAATGAAATCACACTGAAGTACAGTGAATAGCAAAACCTATTAAAACTACAGATTTATGCATTTCATACTTGTAAACTCGAGTAATAATGCAATGACCAGCTATATTAAATAGTAGTATACCGGAACTATATAACATTATTTTTTATAATAGAATTCACAACAGCTATAGTACAGAAAACACTTTATATACATTTGTCAGATTGTGTCCAAAATTTACGACCGTTTGGGACACCTTTATTTTTGGAGACCCTATTTATTCTCTAAAGAGTCTTAAATCACCATTGGGCAGAATCACCCTTCTCTTGTTGTTCTGATTGTTTTGGGTGGATCATTCCAGTATAACGGGACCAGAAAGACAACACTACCTCCTAGGATTTCAGCAGTAACTGTCAGGTCCAGGTCTTACCTGTTACCAGCTACACTTGGCCTACACGCTGGAGGGGAAGTCAATGCGATGCTTTCATGCCTAATGGTAGAGTTCTGGGCTGACTGGAGCCTGATGCGGAGATGTATATACGGTTTGGTTAGACTTGTTTTTCTTGTCTTTTTATCAGGACAGTGTAAACACTTCAACTTATTTTAATAAACTCTTAACTTAACTCTTAACAATGGACCCCCCAATTAGACCCAATCTTTATGAGCTGACTCTAAGAGCAGGGCACCTCCCGATATTAAAGAGAGGCAATTTGTGTTTGTGTGAATGCTTCTTAATAAAAGTTACTATTGGTCTAAACTCTATTGGTCTAATTTGCTCAAAGGTTTTGACTATTCATGTGGAACCAGCAGATAGCTAAAAAAAACAAAGGTCAGTTACATTAAGGTCAATGGGGATAAACTACATTTAGCACAATAGTTACCTTGTCTCTTTCTTTTCTGCTGTGCTGCGTTTCACTAAAAGTGAAAGATTCTTGCTGCTACTGTACTAGAGTCACTAAATGTGATAATGTCCTTGTTATTCTATGCATCTTGTATTTGATTTAAAGAAGATATTTGTAGAGTAAATATTTACATAATAAATGCTGAATGCTTATTTAAATATGTAGTTATTTATTTAGTCCATTTTGGGTGTCTCATTTTCTGTTTAGGAGACTTTAATAGCATGTGAATCTATATTGACTTTAGTGCAGTAGGATAAACAGATATATTGAATTTATTGTTTAAATGACTAGGGTGCAACCAAGCTAGCAAGCATTTTTTCCAGTTGTGATTAATTATTATAGTCACTCACTAGTGGCTAACAGAAATTTGTGTGTTCTTTGCTGCACTGAAACAACTAAAAGCATGCAGTTGTTGTTTTATATGTGGCATTTGCCTGGGACTGTGCAATGTTTTTTAATGCAGAATTCCAGAGGGTAATTCAAGTGGTATCAATGGAGCAAGGTTTGTGTGATAGAGGTGTGTTTGTCTCTTCCGACTGGCTGCCAAGAAAGAAGACAGGTAATGAAGTGGTCATTCGTTCAAAGGGCCACCAGGAAACTATCACCAAAGACAAACCCTGAGACCTTGGAAAAGTAACTTGGTATGGACACTTTATACTATGAATCACGGTATCCTTCCTCCGGATTAGGAGGTGGTAGCGTTGAAATATGTGTTTTCTGAGCGTAGATCCTTTGTTCACATACAAAGCTTTTAAAAAAACAACCTAATTTAGATTTTGTTCACTGTGCAAAATAAACAAACTCGTGATTAGGTTAAAAAGTTAAACAATCATTTCCTCCAGTCAACACCTTAAACAGAACTCTGTATTCAAATGTTTCCCTTTGAAAAAAGGAAAAAAATCCTATAACATCATAGATTAGCCCACAGGGATTTAGACCGATCTTCCAGATGCGCGGTCTGATTGTACCAGTGTAAGAAAAAGAGATTTAAACAATAAAGAAGATAAAACCAAACTGTGGCAAAGAGCCTTGGAGTTGTCAATATTGCTAAGGGTGTAATTTACAGTAGAGTAGGGGTCTTCATGCGGTCATGCTTATTCTGATGCTTTAACCTTCCTGCTCAGTGTCTGAAAAACTGTCGGATGTCAATTCCTATACATCCTAGTGCATTGAATATAGATGACATACAGAGATGTAGCCGTAACCAAAGTTTAAATTCAGCCAGAGTTGTCTAGTAATTGGATCTTGTATCCAATTTGCTCCTAGGCACACCCACTGAAAAAGCTGAAATAAATAATAATAATGCCAAATTAGTCGCAGGCCCACTTTTTAATCCAAGCTAGAGTCAACCCCTACACTCTAAGGCTAAGGTTTTTTTAGTCCATAACCCCGTGAAAATAGGCGCACGGAGAAACCACTGGAGTCTGCGATGATGGAGTCCGCAAGCTAGTCTGCGCTGCGTCTCCCTGTGGCGCCATGTTAACGTCCCTTTCTTTGTTTGGCTCGCTGTCTTGCCGAGCCTGCCAGACTCCAGCTAAATCCCAGGCACTTGAGCCGACATTTTTAAAAGCCCGTGTCAGCTCATGCTTTACTAATTACTTTTATCCCGAGCACTTTATAAAAGGATCCCCTAAAACTTAAAACAGCACACCTCTCCTCTGTCAGCCTGACCTCTGTGCCCTGCGCTGTGTCATCTCTCACTCCTCCTAAACCGCCGACCACTTCTCGTGAATAGGGGCCTTTTAACTTTTCCCTATAACGTTTTTTCCCCCCAGAAAGCACAGATGCGTTTATAAAAGGCAAAAAGCGCAAATAAAACAGTTTTACGAGAGGTACGGAGATGGAAGCCCTCCTTTCTCGTGTCAGGTTTGGCTTGGTTTCATGGTATTTTTTCTGCTCTGGAATTTGAGACAGGAAGCAACCTGACTTTTCAAAATCAATGCTCCCTGTCAGCTGGACTGTCAAAGGCAATCGATGTTTTAAATACGCAGCACTAAATACACTTTGGATAGTTTTACAAAAACTGTTAAAACATCTTCATATCACATAGAGATCCCCTTGGCTTATCCTTTGGTCTTTTTTGTTCTTCAGGACGTCCAAGCTGTTTTTACTTTCAGGTTCAGAAGTTTATCCACCGTTTACCACCATTTATCAAATGAAGTAATTATTTTTAACGGGTGGATTATATTGTCTTTCATTTATTCCACTAAGACCATTGTTGAAATCATGACTGCACCACCATTCGCTAAAAAGATTTGAAAAAACAAGGCACCGTGGGATATTCATCTTCCAGGTCACAACTGCCAGATAAAACAGCTAGGACAGCCAGGACAGCTAGACAACAAAAAAAGGGAAGACAACTCTCTCTGACTGAGAAGGAAAGACAATGACAAGCGATTTCAGGCACAAACGCCTTGATTAGAGACACCGCCATGATTAAAACGTTAAATCTGATTCGTTTGCCATTGATTTTTTTTTTTTTTTTTTTTACAAGGAGTGGTTGATGTGTGGGAACTTTCCAGAGCCTTCGTTCCCCATCCCCAGGTGCTCTCATGTCACATGTGAAACCTGAGCACAGTTAAAAGTGCCAACCCAAGAAAAGGGAGGAAAAATGCTTTTAGGAACTTCTAAAACTGCATTTAACAGTGTGTGTTTTAGTGCCCACTAAAACCACTGCCTTGCCACAGAGAACAGGGGAGAACAAAACAGCCTTGTCTAGTTTTGTTTTTGTGTTCCCTGAGACTTGTCATTGCAGGGTCTTTGACATTTATTCCAGTTCACCATGACGAACCAAGGAAGACCCACTCAATGCAGACTTTTGATCGTGTGTTCTTTGAAGTTATTTGTCGATCCTCGGCTATCCGTCCCGTTTTATTGGTCTTGGCGTATGTGATCTGTGATCTTACGGCCTGGTCCCCTGTCGGGCATTGTACCCAGCTAACACATGATGTTCTTACAACAGTCCTTGTAATGCGATACCACGGCCTAAATGTTACTGAAATACCAAAAGAATGTTATGAGAATGGATGCTGTTTACTTCTTCAACATTGCTTTATTTCTTTCCTTAGTTCTTTCAGCATTTAGATTTTTTCGAGTTAGTTTGGTTAAGGCCTCTTCTTTAATGAGGACCCCCTTTGTAAGGGGATCTTTAACACTTTATCAAATCCTTTCAAAGAACTTCTCAAATTAAGTTTGCATTTTCAGTCTGTAAGTCTCTGTCAAGCTGTTCTCAATCGACATCAAGCCCAACCTAATGTTAATCAGTACAGCTCTGTCCCAATTCTCGTTTTAGCCGCTATGTGTGATAACTCTCCATTTATTAAATATACAAGGTAATTAACACCATGTAACCATGTGCCCTTGTTAATAATACTACTGTCACTCTCTTTCATCAGGGCTGGAGTCCACTCCCCGCAGTGAAAATTTTATGTGAAAACACTGGTGAAGGAGAACTGGTGCTGCGCAAACACCACTTATTATTTGTAAGTGGGTTAATGCCATCCTCTCTGCGCTTTATTAACGGGACGAGCCGTTTACATCGATTGGTGCTTTGTGGTGTCTAACCGTTGTTGTCGGTAACACGTGCAAAAGGCCGGGCCGGCCCCCCTTCCTCTGCCCCCTTCATTGGCCTGTGTCTGACGGCAGACCCCCTGACCCCTTAACTCCTATACTTGTAAAAACAGCCACAGGAGGTCCGAACAAGTGAAGAAATGGAAACCATATGACTCGAGACAGCGCCTATAAATATGCACGAGATCACAGGGGCACTTAATGTAAGGGAGGGCAGCTGCCCCCTTCTTGTTTTTTACTACTGCATCTACAATGTTTTAAAAAGAGCACGTTGTGTCATATGAAACCAATAAAGCACAAACACTTCCTCGCAGAGAAGAAAAAGCCCCTAAACCTAACACAAGTCACCTTCTGCCCTGCTTTTGGATGGCTTTACTTCTCAGAGGAAAACTGAAAAATGTTTTAATAATTTGCAGACCAATGAGACCAATGAGTTTTCTAGAGCACATGCTACCGAGGTCAGGTTTAAAATGGATTGGCAAAGGTACAGGGATCCGTATGGATCGGTGAAGGCTGGGGTTAAGAAGGACAGCTCATAAACATGAACGCTGTAAGGCCGTTCCCGGTTCCTGCAGGTTGACAGAGGGGGTTTCCTCTGACACTGTGAAGGACCTGCAGGAAATTGGAGCTCTGTGGTTCAGCTATGACAGAGGGCAATGTTTCTGTCAGACTTCTGGCTCTGAAAGGATTCCTCCCAGCCGAGCCTGGAGAAATGCTTTCCATCCACAGGGAGAAAGGCACTTCCACAGAGGCAAGGGCCGTTTTTTCTCTACAGGCGCCATCTTTGGTGAAGAGGGTGCATGGAGGGATTGCAAGGAACTGCAGGGTTGGTTTCAGCAATAGGTGGGTTTCAGCAACAGAAGGTGTGTTAGATATTAGATAAGTATTAGATCAAATTTTTAAAAATTTATGTGAAAGTCTTTGGTAAGCAATGTAATAATTTCCAGATACTCAGTAAACCAAATAATAAACTGAAATAATACTTGTTGGTCATAGGTGAGATAAGTGGGGAAAAAATAACATCTCCATTGTCAAAGACAGTGGTCAATAACCATGTTGTCACTTTCTTTCATGTTTGATACTGCTCGCATTTACATGTCCGCAGGAGGAAACACTCAGGCTGACTCAGTTGGTATTCATCCCATTAACAATGGAATCAACTTGTTTAGTTGCCTCTTTCTGCATTTCCAGTATTACCTCTAAGTCATCGATCATTGACCAGCAAGAGGACACTCGTTTCACGGCCAGGTGTACAATTGGGTGGGAGGGCACCAGGCCATACTTATATTGGGAAAAGTAGCTAAGAAATCCTTATTCCTTAGGATGGTTTGCGAACAGATGGTAAAATACATTTATTGTGTAGATAGTAAACTTTGAGATTAATAGAGAGTCCACCCCCCCCCCCCAACCACCTTAATTTCAATGTTTTATTATACTGTCTTCTCCTTCTTTTTTATTTCAAGCTGCCAGTATGCAACCTGTCTAATGTTTGAGTCATGTGTCATTTTCCTTTGGGTGTACTCAAGTTACTCCTCTTTGCTCAAATTTCCTTTCTTAATGACATGAAAGGAGTGTGACCAGATATAAGACACAGAGCCCAAAGTACTTTGGAGGATAAGCAAGGTACTGTTTGAACATACAATGCACACAAAGCAGAAATGTAAAAATGTTGCAAGGAGCCACCAGGAACTGATCTGAACTAATTTTAAGACACTGGACAATTCATCATAAATCTATGGCATCTTGCTAATGGTTAGTTTTTGTCTTTACATTCTCAAATTCTCATCTGCTGTTGTGCTGCTGGTTGTTAATGTGAAGACACACAGTGTTATTTTGTTTATAGAGGGTCAATTTCCAACAATGCCTGATTGTTAGTAATCCACTGTCAGTTTTTATTTTTGAGAAGAGGAACAGTGTCAGTGAACATCAGAAGCCCATTCTTTACCAACAGCCAAAGTTCCACTTTTCATCAAAAAATCTATCAAAAGTTGCATCCTCGTCTAATCATCATGGTTGCCGTTATTTAAGCACAGAACAAAGGTTCTTTGGAAGGAGTGAGGTATGGGAAGCCTGAAATCTTCTACAGTTGGCTGTCATCAAGCCCAGAAAATAAACTTTTCTCTACACTCAAAAAAGGATCATGTTAATTGTGCAGAATAGGGTTGTTCTGGTGAGTATAATTTAGTTGCTGGGAAGGATGCCAATCCACCACAGGGCTCTGATTAGAATTAGGACAGAACGCAGAACTCAGTTTTGCCCGTTTATTTTAATCTTAATCCACATAGACTGCATATTCTGAGTTTGACTGCATAGATACGTGGGTAAAATGCATGGGAAGTAGGGGTTTCTGTTCATTCAATTATACATCCCTCCACAGAAAGTGAGAGAGATCCGAACGTTAAGGGATGTCCAAAAAGGGAGGGGGAGCAGTATAACACATAGATCTACCATATAAATTAAACTTAACAGAGGGAATTTAGAACAGCCACCCCTGGATTAGCATGGATAATCTGTCTTTAAGTGAATTCCCTTAGTCTTCTGGGTGGTAGCCCAGGAGGAGAGCTGGGAGCAGCAAAAGGCAAGCCACAGACTGTAGTTTCAGGTGGTCCTTCACCTTAAATTTGGCTTACCAAATGAGTCTGCCAGTGCTGGGAATCAGCTTTGCAACCATTCCAACTGTCCACCACCATCACCACCACAGCCTAGGTCAGGTCCTCTGTGTCCCGTTGTCACTTACAACGAATCTGGAGGCTAAGGAGGTAGTGGCAGACGTAGCAGGCCCAGATGAAGATCATCAGTCATTCAAGAAACATTGGGTTGTCCTTTTCAAAGGCCTAACTACCCACAGTGTGCATATCAATCACCTCAACGGCCTTGATGCTGATGTCTTCTATCTGGCATTGATACACTCACTGAAGGACCCCATCGGCAATCCTTTGGGGGGACTGGGGGACTAACTTCTGCAGTGTTGAGTTGGAGCTGAAAGAGGCATTTGCAGTGTTGGAGTCCCAGCTACAGGAACGTCTGGCCAGTCAAGCTGCTCCTTACTTCGGAGGGATGTAGAAACGCGAAATCCGTTTTGTGAAGTCTTCTCTGCTGATTCAGGATTAAATCAGATCCAGAGGACTTACTGGTGGACGCTGCAAGACAGGTTTCGGAGAGCTTGTTACATTATGGATATTCCATGTTTTGACCCATGTAAAATCAATTTAAGTTGTCAATGGCACTGGCATAAATAACTGGCAAGAAGTCTTCCAACTGATGTTTGGAAAACATACAGTGATATTAGGAATAAACTCACCCATGCAAAGATCTTAAAGGAACATGATGAGAAGGTCAGAAACTACAGATATCCATCCTTCTGGTATGCATCCTTCTTTTCAAGATATTGGTGTCCTTAAAATAGATACATCTCAAAATGCATATTTTCCTTTCTCTTGTTTCAAAGAGAGGATTGGAAAACTACTCTGAATGTTCAGCAGAGTGCTGGGTGTGTTGTACACAGAAATACATTTCCAGGTGGAAATAAAAACAAGCTGCCAACCATACTACAAAGTAACTCCTGGTTTATAGGACTCCGGAACACAGTGACCTCAAAGCTAACAGATAATTCCTTTGCTTTGCAGTCAGTTAGTGAATTAGTGTGATGCTGTCTAATGCTGTAATGCAATGCGATGTGATGAGATGTTTTCAATGCCTTACGTGCAGTTCAAAGTAACATAATACATTCTCTAAAGAACGTTTAAAAAAATGGAAACTCATGATGAGTAATGACGGAAGAAGGATTATCGGCCTATTCTCCAAAGAATTTTGAAGGTATGCAGCAGCCTCCTTGGTAGATGCTGCCTTCAAATATATCATCTAGGGCACTACATATTGCAGCCAAATTTGCGTAGGAAAGTGCCGCTAACCTGCTAACCTCCATTCCAGCGGTCTGAAATAAACTGGGACCCAGAATGAAGAACGTACAGTGTATATTGTATTTAGAAAAGCTGCCCCCCGAATTTGCTCCCAGAAAACTCAATGCCCTCATCTTCCTCTCCTGGAGACCTGGCCCAGCCAGGCCTTGGCTTCAGCATCGAAATGCTTTAATCAGTCCGGAGCCTCTAATGAATGGAGGGGTTGAGTGTCTGCTGAAGAGAAGAGGAAGAAGGAAGGTAATTTCTGGAAATGATTACTGACTCATTTCCTTGTTCCATCAGCCGCTCCCCTCACAACAGTCCTC
>JAOVYW010046733.1:2916-13068 GCA_025775045.1 Hiodon tergisus
CTTCCTCCTCAGTCCTCCGGCCTGAAGACCCCGTAATGAAAATGATAACTGCACTGCAGTCGTCAATCTCGAATCACTGCGCTGACTCGAGGACAAACCCATTTAGACATCATGAATAAAATAAAAATCTCCAGATGGCAGAGCGAAGCAAGGAAATGAGGCAGTCCGGGAGGGAAGCGGCGACATCGCGGCTAAGCAAAAATGCTAACGGTTCTCCCCACCGCCGGTCCAACGTCTGCCTTCCAGTTAACCTCTGCCTGCTGCCACACTGAGCGGGGTTTGCCAAACACTGTTCTCATATTTAAAACATTTAAATAATAAATCAAGGTTCATACTGGCTCAGTGAAATCGATTCTGTCGCGCTTTACATCTGATTTCACAGCTGACACGTTTATATACAAACATGAGGAGACCACATTCTTGAAACTAGAAGAGGCTGTCAATTAAACCCAATTATTTTTGACAACAGGTGAAAAGGGTTTTAACACACGCCAAAAATGTCCAGATAAAGACCTGCTGCCAGGCTTGACTAAGCTGTATTAATATATTCTTACCCCCACCACCATCTAGGCACATGTTACTCACAACAGAGCTCTTGAAATCATGGCATTTTGCACACATCAAGAGGGTGGGCTGGAAGCCACAGACGTTTCCCTGGCAACCATCCACTGCCCATGTAGCAGGGATCCATAATGGTTTTTCGACTTTTCCCAGAGCAGTGGGGCGCGCACATCCTCCCTGTAACGAAACGCATGTTCCCTCTTCACATTGCGTGGTTACAACAAATTGTCTTACTCAGCTTGTACACACTCCATGTCAGGCAGAGAAAACGTTTTGTTTTTTTCCCCCAACGGTACTGCAACAACAGAAACCGCTATAGAAACTCCAGAACCCTTAAAAAAAAAAAAAACCTTTGATAAATGCCAATTCTTTCTGATCGGTATTGTAAGTAGGAGTATTTCTGCACATCAAAAAAGGAGCCACACGCTTTAACTCTGGACTGCTGTTATAAGCCCACAGGTGCCAGGGTAAATCTGGGTCGGGTTTCAACAAGTATGGGTCAGCAGCCTCTTCCGTTAATAAACATCTCTCTACATCCAGTCAGTATTCGAGCTTAGGCTAATATTGACTGTACTGACTGAGAAAGTGCGCCTGGTCTTGCTTTATTATAAAGTGAGTCTCTCTCTCTCTCTTTCTCTCTGCCTCCGTATCAGAAGTTATAAGCGTCTCCTAATTCTCTCTGTCCTCAGTAAAATAGGTCCTTTTATCCTCAGCACTCAGTTCCAGTTTTGGGCCAAAAATACATTAGCTGAGTGAGGTGCATTAGTGCCTCTGCTGTCACTCAGAGCTACTTCCCGTGTACAGAATGATCTTTGTATCTGGAAGCTGACAATGAATGAAAAATTAGTAGCAGCATTAGCATTGCTAAACCTTTCCTGGTTCCCAACCAAGGTTAATCCTATCAGGAGGGCTCCTATGCTCCAGCTTAATCAAATCAAACTGCCTGGAAACCAAATGACTGTCATCGGACCAGCACAAGGCGCGGTAACTTGACCAGGCCAACAGAGGAACTCAGGGGAGTCCCAGACATCGTGTCAGGGCTGCCAGGTGAAAACCTTGAGACCCGCCCCGCACATCATTCCCTGAAAAAGGGAGCCAGTGCGTGCCTTTATACGTGCACATCTGAGGCATGTGCAGCCTTCCAAAAACTCTGCACCACCCCAGGCCCGGGGAAGATTTTACACAAAACCCACAGAGGCCCTTTCCCATGGTCTGTGGTCGTGAAAGCCCATGAGAGATCGAGATTAGCCGATATTGACATTTCATCATAATAAGCCAGCCTGCGGCAAGTCTCAATCTGCAAGCACCTCTTAGACTTAACCACAATCAGATGAATCACAGAGAGCCTCATCACCTGCTCTGGTTGAAGGTACAGCTGATTGGCTAGGCCAAAGACCTTGGGTAAGTTAGAACACCAGCTTAGATACAGGGCAAGAATACAGAATAACAGACCCACTTTCCCGATTGGACGTATTTATTATTTATACGATCCATGTCCGAAGTAAATTCAGGAGAAATTCATACTGTTTGCCTAGTTAGTCCCCTGGTTTTCCACCTTAGGGGTGTCTGCCATGGTGGTGGCAAAATAACAGGCGAACCGTTGCAGCTTTGCAACATTCCTGTAAACAACCATTTCTTATTTCAGTTCCTGGCAAGTCTCCACAGAGAGGAGACGTCTCCTATTATTCCTCATTGGACATTCTCTCCACAGAATGTAACCACAGTTACCACAGTTTTCCAAATTCTGACAGAAAACACTCACCCTGTACAACAGAATACGAAATCTGAACTGGTCCAGTGACACTAGTGGCTTAAATGGCTCCCGTTCTTTGGTTTATGTCGAAGAAAAACCAATACTGTGGTAAACTACACAGACGCCGCGCCTCAATTCGAGAGACACATGTCTCAGGTGAGAGATGCGGCCTTCTGCGCCAACAGATAGGACAAAGCTGCTGAAGGACTCTGGAATTGTACCCTTCCTCTGTCAAACACACACTGTGGCAGACTCGAAAAATACACCAGTGCGTGATCGCCATGGAAACGAAGAGAACACCCATTGCTGCTTGGTGGCAGGCAGACCCAGTCATTCTACTTCCTTTCTTTCACTCTATCCTTCATTTTGGTTTTTCAGGCATCAGTCACTTTTCGCCCCATTAACCCCATTTAGTTCTGTACCGTTCTATATGTCTATCTGTTTCAAAGCATTATTTCAAAATAATTTATGTTATTTCCGGGCATTGGTTCTTTTAATTGAAAACCTAAGTATGGTCAGACTTCTACTCACGTTAGACCTCATCCAAAGCAGTGACTGTCATGTAAATTATTTTTGAAAAGCTATGCTAAATAAGCCTGGTTTTATTACTTCCTTATTTCTCGGTCGACGCAATCACCAGAGACAGGTCTGATCAGACTCTGCACGCCTCTAGTGCGATAATTCAATAATTAAATGAAAACCTCTCAGCAATCAAAAGGCCCATGGCAGTGGCTCTCCAACTGTCTCATCCTCTGCTGGAGGAAAGAGCTTTGGCGCTCTGCACCAGGTCCGGCCAGGCCCACACCAGCTCCCGTCAGGCCCACACTATGCGACCAGGAAACCGGTCGCGTTCTGCACCAGGTCCGGCCAGGCCCACACCAGGTCCCGTCAGGCCCACACCAGGTCCGGCCAGGCCCACACCAGGTCCCGTCAGGCCCACACCAGGTCCCGTCAGGCCCACACCAGGTCCGGCCAGGCCCACACAATGCGAGCAGGAAACCGGTCGCGTTCTGCGGCCAGGTTCACGACGCCAACCGGTTGCATGAAATCACCCATGTGATGTCACTGGGAGACAGTGAAGGGAAATCTCTAATAGGATTCCACTGTCTGTCTTCCTCAATAATTGCAGGCCAGCAGAAACCGAGATTGCATTAGCTAACGGAGTCCGGCCAGTGGCACTTCCAATTCCTCCCAAAGAGTGCCTCCAGGAAGAAAATCAAATGTTTTATTTCACAGACACATGCTGTGAAAGGAGCCCTTCACCAGCATGTCAGCAGACTTAAAGACGTTCCTTTGTGTGGAACGTCTACTTTTTCTATACCGGGGATCTTGGGAAAATTGATTTAATCAAAGCATGCCACTTTTGTCACATTTACCGAACGTTCTCTCCATAATATCACACAGAGGGAACAAATAAGAAAGTCCAAAAACAAACACATAGTGTACCAGGGAACCGGCTCTGTTTTAATCCTGAAGAACAGTCTTTTCACCACGTCTCCGAACATTGCGTGCTGTCTGATTAGTTCATTCATAATAACGAAAGTGCTCTTCAGGACTTTCAGCCAAAGCATAATTTCAATTGTAGTGTCTTTAACAAATCTGTAGCAGTAATAGTTAATAATCCGGCACGACTTAAGTAAATTTAACAAGCTCTACATCTTGTCTTCATCCTGAAATACTTGAACTGGATAATATCTGTCTATATGTAAACGAATTACAGCCTCACCACTAATAAAGAATTAAAAAACGTAATCCCGGAATCAATTTGGGAAATTCTGCTTCTGGTGCGGTCAGCGAGCATCGTGCCGGGAGGTCTGAGGGGGGTTTAAGAGGTTTAAGACATCTGCCTGCGGGACGCTGTGTCTTTCGCAGAGCTGTCTCTCAGTAATGAAGACAGATGCAAGGCAGCTGAGCATAGGGAATGCAGAGGGGACCCACGCACGGCCAATCGGAAGACGCCGATGGCTTCCTGTGTGAGAATGGAGGATGTGCAATCACTTTCTCGTGCGATTGTTAGCCTGGCCTTTAGTAGAACAGATGTTGTTGTTGTTGTTGTTTCATATTAGAGTCGGAACAGAATCCCCCCTCCAACGAATACGATTTGTTCTCAGCTGTTACGGGATCCCTTTAAACACCCATTCACATAAGTATAGTGTAACAGTAATAGCTAGATAATGACACATTTTAGAGAAACATAAAGGAACCAAGGGTTTGTTCCAGTCTTCTCCATACAACCACTGACAGAAGCATCCTTCAATAAATACCGCAATTACCGAGCCAGTTTCTTCACTCCAGCAGCTTAATGAACTTCCACCTGCAAACTACAAGACCAAATCCATGGCACTATATCAAGTGAATTTAACTCCAGGCTTTAAAAAGACTTTTAAAAAGATTTCTATTTTTATTTACCCATTGATTTACTATAGAGATGAAAGGTGTTGGCTGTAGTGGGATGCCGTGTCTTGTCAGACATCAGAAACGTCCTTCACACTGAGAATAACACAGGAGGACAGACGGGCTGGCATTAGATTAAAATAATGGGCGTACATTCCAAAATAGCCCCTCCCAAAAAACAATCAATTGCTGGGCACAGAGTAATTGCACATAGCAAATGAGGTAAGAGGCCATTATCTGTCCTTTCGAAGTGATGAAATCTGTGCTCTGTCGATCCCTCATTATGGGGCTTGAAATGAAACCCTGTGGTATGGCAGGAATAAAAATAAACCCCTAAACCCCCAGCTCTCATTTAGCAGAACTTAGCCATGCCACAACACCGCTCCTGACATAAGACAACACAGAAACCAGGCCCAGAAAACAAGACCTCATCCCTATAGTTAGTAACCCCCCCCCCCCCATCCTTTCCCCCAAATGTTCAGTGTAGTCTTCGAGTTTTTATTCTGTAATTGACTTTTAATTGCTACCATTATGGCGCACATTAAAGAATGAGTCTCTGACTTCTGCAAAGCAGAGAAAAATAATGTTATCTATTCTCTTTTTATATAGCTTAAAAATATCTATTGATATTCTGATTTATGGGACACATAAGGGTTACAGTACAGTAGCCATTGGTCTTACTGATAAAACAACTGTAACCCAGTTTGGAGGTGAAGGTGTTCCGAGTCTCTTATGAGCAAATGAGTTCCTCTTAGGACAGGAACCAAAACTGAATGCATTTTTTGAAGGCTTTGTCATTAGCCAATCAAAGGACAGGAGATGCTCTACAAACCACTCTGCTACAGCAGGTGTCCAGAGACAAAAATTTTGATGTGTGAAACTTCACTATGATTGCAGAATTTGTTTGCTATTAGGAGTCTATAAATGGAGATAGACTAAACCGCTGATTTGAAGTGGGATGAGAAAAAAAAACAGGAGAATATCCTGTGGTCTTTCACGCATTAGAAAATTATTTGGAGGTCACTTATATACATATCATCTAGCCTGGTCAGAGGCTGGTGGAACAGAGTCAATGACCAGGGTCTTAATGAAACACCTACCAGAGAGCTTCAAATCTGCTTCTCCTCAACCTCAATCCCGACCCTGATTTCCTGCACAATTTCCGTAAATACACGATTTCCTTGTTGTTTAGTACGTGAGTTATAAATATTCTGTTTTTGGTTTCAGGTTTTCCTTAAACCCCGGAAAGTTGTAAACTAAAGTCATAGCCCTTGTTATTTTATTGTATTTGTTTTGATTGACAAAAGCCCCAGATGGCTTTAGATAACAAGGCAGCTTTAAAACCGGAATTGAACAAAAATGTCTTCTTTGAAATTCCAAATTATTTGGAAAGGCTCATCCTGAGAAGATTCTTGACTTCTCTGTAAGCTGTTTTGGCGTTTATGTTTCTTGGCACTGGAAACAGCCAAAGAGAACCTCAGCAATAATATGTATTGATGGGAGAAAAAGAAGTTGAAAAAATAATGGTAAATAACCGTCTCATTATCAAAGCAATGGTATGAACTCGACTACACTTACTGAAAGTGTCACTTTGTCTCTTAATACATTTTTTTTCTTCTTAAACAGACAGGAATGCAGCAGCAAAACGACACTGCATGCTAGAAACCCTTAATTTAGCTACAACTTATAATGACAATAATTACAGGTTTTCATAATTATACTCACCCAGTCATAAAGGCACGGCCGGGGATTATAAATGAGATCTTTGAAGATACTCAATCTCAGAATCCCGGAGCCATGGAAAAACAGAACAATTAGTGCATTTAGCATTGGACATGGATACATTTTATCCGGGATATCGTTTTTTGGGCAACAATTCAGCTGCATTCGCGTACGATACATTTTACAAAAGCAGGCATTGGAATGAATGTTCCTTTTTTAAGGAGCACATGGAATTTGCGAAAAACACACACCCGGAGCAAGCACACCCGGAGCAAGACCTATGAAAGGAAACTGACAGGGAATTAATGCTACTATGAACAATGTCAGCCATCAGAAAACCCTGTTATCGAGGAGGTATAATAAATAATAATAAAGGTATAATATAACAAGACCCAACCCTGCCAAAGCACAAACATACTCACATGTTTTCACACACACACACACACACACAGTGACACACACTCCACGCACGCACACAGTCATACACACACACACACTCCACACACACAGTCACTCTACACACGCACACACCCACAGTCACACACAGACCAAGACACACTCACTAACACACTCAGATCCACACACACACACAGATCCACACACACACTCATGCACACAAACACACACACACACCCCCGCGCCTCGAGTCACTGCAAAGCCTCTCCATTTATAAAAGTGCCCCAAAAAAATCAATGTGGATTAGTTTAGAGAAACAGTATTGGTGTTGCGCTGAAATTCCATTAAAAAAAGAACACTGCATATTGCCTTTTTGAAAGGCTTGTGTAATCTTGTCTATTGATCCAGACATGAACAAAGATAATCTGCTCATTTCTCAAATGTAGTCAACGAGAAATACTGAAAACTTGCTTTTATATTAAAAAGAAAATCTATATTTGTTCTTAGTAGAGTTAAATGTCTGGAGGAACAGATAATCCTCTTCTACCTAAATATTCATCTGTTTTGGAAGAAAACTGGATGGCTTTTTTTGCTAATATAAATGTATACCACTTCTTTTTAATCGCTACACCAGAAATTCAATTATAATAAATAAAATAAAGGTAATATTTTTTTTCTGGCTGACATTTTGACAGTTCAGTCACTTACACCTGTTAAATTAAATTGACCTTTTAATAACTTAGTAGTCCCTCCCCATAAGGTGACTTCATCTTCACAGACTAGATGTAAGTATTGCAATCTTATTAGGGGACCTGGCTTGGTGGGATTTTTAAATATTTATTCTTTGACGATGATCAGATTACTGTTGAGTAGAAGGTTTACACTGTAGATTGTCGACATTGAGAAGTACCATACTGCACTGAAGCTGCTTGAGACAGTGGTGGTCTGATTGAAATCGATTAATATGTTGGCACATTCCGCCCTTACTAAGAGGTCTAGACCTTTTAGGGATGCTCCAACGTGGGAGATAACGTTTTGTGTCTCGCTGGTTCCAGAACAACACCCCCTACATGCAGTTTACACAATATAAAACGTTTTTGTTAAATATTACCTTCAAATAGAATCACAATTGAATTGTTTTTTTTTTTTTTTTTTTGCAAAACTATAAATAATGTGATCCTTCTTTTTACACATATTTCAAGAACAGGTATTTTTTGTTGAAACTACTTTAACTTAAACTTTGCCATTTCAATACATTTACATTACAAGATGCATGAAATTAAACCCCCGACACACAGAAGGAACACCCTCGGTAAGGACTTATTAACACACGTGTAAATTAATCTGCGCTGCATAAAATAATCAAAAGAAAGGGCTTTTTTAGGGCAGACTTATTTAGAAAAACGCTCAACTGCATGAGAGACAGCGGAGTGAACCCAGCCATCCCTCACAAATTTGCGTTTCCAGCCGATTACCTGACAAAACTACAGGTTCCATTGGGCAAACTTGACTTCATTTACTTGAGTGGGTCCACATTCGCTGCCTGTAATTTTACAGATCAAAGACTGTGTTTGCAAACATCTGAAAATGTGCAGGGAATATTTCAACGGGGCCCTGACTGAGTCCGCGGGGGTTAAATGTTTTAACAGAATATCCTTTCTCAGATAATCTGGGTTTATTGCTTACCTAAACGTCCATTTGCAAATATTAAATGGCTATTTCCTTTTTAGTTAGTCAGTTATGCTAATATTCCATATAGGATGGATTGGTACACTAAATGCAAAAACTCCTCGGTATAATTGGAAATGACTTATACATGTTGACATACCATAAATCAGTTCACATTCCAGATAGACCGCTAATTACAACCACATAATGGTAGGCCGGGGTTCCGCCAATTTGGAGCTGTCTAAAGTGCTCCATTTGGAAAATGATTTGCAAAATAAATAGGATTTTTAAACTTAGGCTTCACAGTAAAAAGCATTTTATGTTTTATGTATTAGATGATCTATCAGTACGTTACTTTTCACAATAATCTATAGGTAGCAGGAATTGTATCGCAATATTATACTGAATTTTGGATGTTAGGTAGTAAATGTCGGAAATAATGTCATACGTAGTAAATAACCTAATGTTAATTACAGAATTTTGTACTTGGTAGTACAGGCACCGGTATGGTCAACGTGCTTGAGGGAATTAGCAAAATAAAGAATTTCAATTAAAAACTTGAAATAACATACAGTATATTTTCCAATTACTTTCTTAATTCATTTGGAATGGACTATTATTATTTTAGTGTTTTCTCCCCAATTTGAAATTGGAAATTTTTGGCTGGTCGCTGCGAATCCTGCCACCAAGCACAGGGAGGGTGAGGAAGTATGATTAGCCTCCTCCAAGACCAATCGACTTGGGGCCAGCGGTCTCTGTTACGCCCTGCCAGGCCGGCACAGCCCGCACGAGAGGTTCAGCATCGACCCTAGGGAAAGGAACGTCTCTCTCGATGGCACTGCTAGCTTCAGGCACCCCCGGGAAGCAGAGAGGAGGCACTGGTTAGGAGTGAGCCGAGAGAAGCCCTGCTGACTCCCTTCCACCCATCCTTTATCCACAGAGCCACTCAGGAGGATCCGTCTGCCAGGGTTAGAGTCGTTTTCAAAACATGACTAAAATAATTTCCATTTTGGGCAGGAGGTGACCTAATTAAAACCCCAAATTGGGTTTAAAAAAATAAAAAATAACACGGGCACTAAACTATAAACTTTTTTAAATGTGCATGCTACAGAGCCTTTTCTGCCTCTGGGAAATTAATTTAATGGTTTGTTTGAGGTAAACATATCCCATTGGACGATCTAAAATCTGTATCGCTCTTCAGTAGAGTGTGTCAAAGATTTGTTATCAATAGCTAAACCTTCTCTTCATTGAGAAATAAAGTTCACCCCATGTCACTGTAAAATATTAACGACAACGCAGGCTATTTCCCTACACAGTTAAAACAATCATGCCAGTCTCAGTACACATGTCTGTTTATTCAGCCTCCTCCTCGTCCTCTCATCTGACGCCTACCTCCTCCGTCACCACCCCTCACTGCCCCCTTGTATGTCTGTGTCCTGTCTGAGAGGGAAACCCACTACCTCATCACCGGGAGCTGTCTGTTGCTGGCTTCACAGCCCTCCTTGTTAACAGCTTTCAGCTGTCAATGTCTGCAAGGAGTCTGAGAGAGCACATGAGCACTGTCCATGCACATACGTCTGCGCAGTGACAGTGTGGCTTTCCCTGTATTCACATACGTCTGCGCAGTGACAGTGTGGCTTTCCCTGTATTCACATACG
>JAOVYW010046775.1:0-10795 GCA_025775045.1 Hiodon tergisus
GTAGGATTCCATTTACACATATAAAGTCAATATTCATCCAATTAAGACAATCAATGTGATTAAAATCTGCAGGGCTGTTAAGTAATTTGAGAAATTAGGAAGCCGTGGACTTCGGGAAAATGGAACCTCCAGCTTAAAATAAAAGGTATGAAAATGGAGGTATGTGATATTGTGGACAGATGCACAACAATGATGGGGCAAAATAGGGCTGGTATCTTTGCTCTACCTCCAGATATTGATTTGGATATGCTTGGTATATATGGATTCCCAGCCTCATGTGAGCAAAGTAATCAGGGTGGGACATATGGGACTATAATATCTGTTAGATACGAGGGAGCTAGCCCATTTACAACCTTAAAAGTTAACAAAAGTACCTTAAAATCAGCCTGTTGCCTTATTGGCAGCCAATGTAATGAAGCTAACACTGGTGTGATGTGATCATATTTCTTACGTATAGTAAGGGTCCTAGCAGCTGCATTTTGAACAACTTGTAATGCATTTGTGGCTGTATTTGAGCCACCTAATAATATAGCATTACAATAATCAAGTCTGGAAGTAACAAAAGCGTGAATATATTTCTCTGCATCCCGATCACCTAAAAAATGTCTAATCTTGGCAATGTTTCTCAGGTGGTAGAATGCTATTCTAGCAATATTTTAGGATGCCGGTCAAAATAAAGATCTGGATCAATTGTAACTCCAAGATCTTTAACCAATGCACTTTGTTCTATCAGCTTTCCATCTAGGTCCAGCAGATAGTCATTGAGCCTTGTACGATGGCCATTTTGGCCAAGGATGATCATTTCTGATTTGTCAGAATTCAACAATATACCAAGTTATTATCAGATGCCATTAGAATATAATTTACAACCATAACGAGTGCCGTCTCAGTACTATGCCCTGTCCGAAAACCTGACTGAAATGTTTCTAGCATATTATTAGAGTTTAGAAATTCAAAGATACAGGATTATTACAGTGAAAATAGATGAGATTTTTATAACAAACATTTCTGTCTATTAATGACTTTCTTTTAACATTGCGGGGAAAAGACACAGTCTCAATAATGTTTCTAACCTCAGGCTCTATCCTAATCACAGATTCGGAGAAGCAGTCTAAGACCGGCATCAGTGTAAGACTGAATGCCTGTTTCCTGGCTGGTGCCAATAGTTGTTAACTAGAGCTATTATTTAGGCTATTTGCTATGTTTTTGGATAATAGAAGAGAACCTCTCCCGCTCGGGTGGAGTCTGTCTCTCTTCACAACGCCAGGCTTTCCCCACATAGAATTATCTATAAAAGCTACATCGTTTGATGCACACCAATCAGTCAGCCAGTGATTTAGTGACGAGAGTCATCACCTTTAAAAGCAGGAGTGGGGCCAGAGTAAATTACAGTCTGACTCAGACTCAGACGTTTTGCTTCATTTAAAATATGTGTGTGAGTGCATGTCTGTGGACATGGTGGGGCCTGGGTTAAATTTATCATAGAACAGAGAAACCCATGTAAAGCAATGGTGGGTACCACACATTACAGTCAGGTGAACTAACAGCAGCATTTGACAGCATTGTAAGAACTCCTCACTATTAGACACTAAGCCCTTCTCTTCATTACACATTAATCAGCTTTTAATCAGGCCCGCCAATAAATTCGGACTATCAATTTAATGTGGCCCGTGTGCTTGTGTTTGAATTCACATCTGTGACAATACAACATTGAAACGCAGGGGGCGGTGTCGCACTCCACTCTCAAGCTTTTATTAGAGAATTAGGCTAAAATACAAATAAGGTAAATGCTATCTGCATTTCTAAAAGTAGCTAGCATAAACAATGGCCAAAAAAAGAAAATTACACAATGAATATCGACAATTTCAAGAAAGATGGGAAACAGAATATTGATTTTGTTAATAAGATCCAGCTAAACCCGAAAGCCAAGGATTTGATAAATACTATTTTGCCTTATTTATCAATGCTAGTAACAAAGACCTTATTTGTTATTTTATTACAGATTAAAGTAGGCCGCTGGAATGCAAATGTGGTTTGTTTAATTGTGCAGTTATCATTTTATACAAAAACTTAAGATTAATCAGTTTTGGTGGTAAGAATTACCCACAAATATGGGTACAAACAACATAATATATGAACTGTGCATTCATGCAATATTTGTATTTATTTAATACAGTTACTACTTATATTTCTTTAATAAAAAATTATAATTGTAATAAATGTCTGGCCGCTGATTTTATTCACAACCCTCAGCATGGCCCTCAGTGAGTTCGCATTTGACACCCCTGCACTATGCACTCCTCACTGTTACAGAAGCTTTCAGATGATAATCTGATCACCTGCTGATAGACTCAAATGGCACCATTCTCCCTTATATTATGTCAACACATAAGGATTAATAATCAGAGCAATACAGATTTACATTCTTTCTCACAATTATATTTAAGAGCAGTGAAAGTGTATTCTGGTTTTTTATCTTGTGTTGAACATAGACAACTGATGGGCAATGAGGTTGAAGCTGGCTTCTCATCCAACAAGCTTCTTATTCCCCTTCTTAACAATCGCTTGGAATAATTCACCATAATTGTAAAGTGTTGAATCATATCCGACTTTTATAAAATGTAGGTACAAACTATATCCCTCTAAAGTTATAATGGCAAGACATGGCCTAATGTTGGACATCCTGTGGCATCAAGGGAATTACTTTGGTATTGACCAAGTGGATAACCTCAAGTTATCCATGAAAATAAACATGCACCTTTTTATCCAAACGATATATTGATGTTTTTCCCTCTCACAAAGCTACTCTTCTCCTTGTGGAGCCGGTGTACAGGAAGTTAAGACCGGATTTCCTCAGTGCACACAACAGTGCCAGCCCTTTTTTGCTGAAACACTTTGTATTGTCCAGGAAATAAACTAGATGCACAAACATTGGCTGCTTTCATAGATCTATGACAATCTCAGATCCCCAGGATAAAGCACTGAAAATGTTAGAATCAGGTTGGCCACTGAGCGGATCACCACTCAACCACAGAGTGAAGTCACCACTCAACCACAGAGTGAGGTAACCACGTTACCACAGAGTGAAGTCACACCTTCACCACTGAGTGAGGTCACCATGTTACCACAGAGTGAGATTCTAACCAGCCATTTTAAATGCCAGTTCTGCCTTGTCTATCAGTTTTCAGCAATAAAAGATATATTTAAGCCAGAATGTGCTAAGAACTGAACAGAGTTCTATGTGGTACGTAACTTGTCATGCATTTTGTTTCCTGTCAGAAGCAGAATAATGTCACAGGTGCCACTAATCAAATCACATCACCTCACCCAGGGCTCTCAAAGTGATGATTTATCCTAGTCATCTGTCAGAAACGACTCACTAGCTGTACGGTATTCAGCCTGGGAAGAGAGAATGGTCCCAGAAACCTGCTGAAATGACTCACTAGCTGTATGGTATTCAACCTGGGAAGAGAGAATGGTCCCGGAAACCTGCTGAAATGATTCACTAGCTGTATGGTATTCAACCTGGGAAGAGAGAATGGTCCCGGAAACCTGCTGAAATGACTCACTAGCTGTATGGTATTCAGCCTGGGAAGAGAGAACGGTCATGGGAACCTGGGTCATCAACCATGCTTGTCCCTGTTGTTCCCCATGAAGTTTTCAGAATAAGAATCATTTTGAATAATTTCATGATTTTTAAAACTTGAATCCACCTGAGTGATTGTGCTTTGAATATTTTATCATGAAAAATAACTGGACCATAAAAATGTACTGTCATTTCATAACAACACCCACAGTAATGACAATCATGAAATTTGTTCTTTACAGCATACTTTTTTTTCTTCTATTTAACAGGAAAAACACTTGAGTAGCAAATCCCACAATTGTATGCTTTCCCCATTTATAGAAATTGATACTTACTAGGTCCAACAGCAGTTCTTGATTTGTGAGCCATCTTAAATGTTTGGACACAGCGACCTCTCTCTGCTAACCTCCCCATTTCCTATTTATTGATTGGACCACATTACCATCCTCCAGGTTGTGGACTGAGTTTGTTATACACCACAACCATACCTGTAACCATTACAACATTAAATAATAAAACTAAAATCAGTACAAAACACATAAACAATTCATCTTTAGTGCAATCTATAGCACACAACTATTGCACAATGCATTTTTAATGCGATCTATTACACACAACCATTGCCCAATGCATGATTAATGCGATCTGTTACATACAACCCCTGCCCAATGCATTTTAAGCCATGTATGGTGATGGGTACTTTTCCTGTAAATCTCTTATTCATCATTCCTGCACGCCACTGTAACTCTCAGTGTGATTCCTGATTGGATCTGATTATTTCTTCTACAATAACATGTTTTGTACTGTAAGTACTGCGAGATCTGGTCACTGCCATGGTATAACATAAAAGGAATTTGTGTTAGAACAAACAGAGGAAGCAAACGTCTCAGAGGTCTGAACCCAAACCCAGCCCTTCCTATACAGCATCAGAGGATGGTGACTCATTTGGGGAAATCTGGAATGCCAAAAGGTCACAAGATCCACTGGTTACGGCATCTCTTTGCTACACCATGGCATACGCCAGATAAAAGAAAAATAATATATTGCTGCTAGTCATTGGTTAACACTTCATCTTTTAAATCTATTTTCAGACTTCTGTATAATAAACCAGAAATGTTTATCGAAACATGACGTGACTTTGATTCTAGCTGATGGTTTTGATGTATTTTGATTGTGCAAAACTATAAAAAATTTACTTACGGAGATAATGGGTTTTTTTAGACTCTGTTTGCATGAATAGTTTTTTCCTCTGTGTGAAATTACATGGGAAACAGCTGGGTGGCTCTGACAATTCTATCAGAAAGTCAACAGGAAGAACAGATAACAAGGTTGGGGGAACCGCTACAATCCATCCACGCACACCAAAAAAAGACCAAAAGGCCTTGAGTTGGATCACAGCGCCTGGAAGCTCGTTGAAACAGGTGTCTGGTGCATGTTAAATCAGGCCTGCCTTGGATAGGCAGTGCCAGCCTACGTTTCCTGGAGGACTGTTGGAAAGCTCAGGAATTTACTTCATGTCTGCCACTTCCCACAAGAGCCCAGGGGTCCCTCTCGCCTCGGAGATTCTCAGCGATGCCTGTGGAGAAAAGAGTGTCAAACCTGGTGTTGTCTTTATCACATGGGGGGAGGGAGGCAGACAGCTTGTCAGCTAGTGCATTCAGCACGCTTTGCATTTGCTTCCAGGTTTCACAAAGAAAACTGCTGTCAGCGATTAAATCTTGTTCTCTCCTATTTCCACCCAGCAGAAATGTTCAAAAACAGGCCAGGCTCAGGAACGTTTCTTGACTTTAATTTCCAACAGAGCATGTATTAAAAATAAACAAAATCCTTATAATTTGAATTATAACAAAAACCGTTACACTAAAATATTGAAAATAGGTACACTGAATTCTGGTGCTTTCTTTCACTAGCGCATATGTCCCTGCTTGCAAGCAGTATTGGACATCCCAGCCAACCTAGTATGTCTCTGTCCTCAAAAGACACCCCCTGGAATCTGTCCTCACTGCAGTAGCAGGAGCTCCGCGCAAGAATGCAAGAGTGGTAGTTTATGCATTTTCATCAAACAGGAATTCGCTCCAAATATTTAAAAATAATTATTGTGCGAAACATTTGGGCAATGCGTGCTTCTCGGGCTGCCAGGGAAATTGTGTTAATATTTTCCTTATGTCGCATAATTTTTTTTGTATGCCATTAAGTCTGAACTTAGTGAACAGATGGTAATCATGTAACACGTAACGTTAAATATTTTCCAAAAGAAGACTCCTACGTTTGTGCCACTCCCGCAGTGCCTGTGGTGACAATATCTGGAACCAAGTGGTGAGGTGTAAGTGCAGCTATAAAAACACGTAAAAAACTGACCATTCAAAACAAAACACCAGATACCGGAAATTCTTGAACTATTTTAGGATTGAATCAACTAACAACAGTATGACCGCTACATTCACGTTTTATAGCCACAAAATGCGAACGTTTATCAATTTTATCGCTGCCGAACTAATAAATCTATTAACTAAGCCGATAAAGTCACTGTTCAAGCGTTCGTACGTAGTTAGTTCTTTCTGAAATTCAAATGACCTCATTTGGCTATACCAAATGTAGCTGAAGATTTTACTTTTACTCTCAATTGCTCCCCACTAGAGGGAGCGATTTCTCCTATAGCGATGATTTACTCAAACGCGCGTAGATTAATAGGGGGAAATGCTAAATAACAACGTATCCAAACCAAACCGTCTACCGTTGAGAGTATGTAGTCAATAAATACAGTGAATACATTTTCAATAAACCTTGGGAAATTGAATAACTTTAGAAACGTATAAAAACAGAACTGAATAATTAAATAATCAATGAGAAGCTGAGTTGATAGCCCAGCAGCTTTAGTACTTTATGTCAGGTTGGAGTGATAGCCATCAGTGTGGTTAGTTCTTGGTTCTTGCTGCTATGACTATACTGGAGATTATACCCCTCTTTGGACTGGCCACTGTTTAGGGGGGAGAAAGACAAGGTGGTTGGAAGCCGTCAGAACACTTATTGTTGTTGTACTCTATTGTATATTTTATTTTAATAATAATCATTGTTAAATTGCTTTGGCAAAACTCAAGTTCATTTTGTCATGCCATGTCTTTTAATTGTAAATCTTGAAATAAATAAATACAGCCATGAAAGTGATCAGGATTCTTCCTCCCTCCACAGCCAGACCAACGAGGGCAAACCTACTAATAGAGAGATGATAGCAAGGAAAGCTCTTTGCAGCTGAATATTCTATATCTCTTTATCTCAGAAGTCAGCACAGTGCTCTATGGGTTAAATTGATGCTGGACATGAAACCAGTGGAATTATGCCAACACAGGGGTGATGTGGACATCTAACCAGTGGAATTATGCCAACACAGGGGTGATGTGGACATCTAACCAGTGGAATCATGCCAACACTTGTGTGTTGTGGACATGTAACCAGTAAAGTGATGCTAAGACTGGAGTGATGTGGACATATAATCAGTGGAATTATGCTAAGATTGGAGTGATGTGGACATTTAACCAATAAAGTGATGCTAAGACTGGTGTAATGAGGACATTTAATCAGTGGCATTATGCTAACAGTGGTGTGATGTGGACATGTTACCAGTGGCATTATGCTAACAATGGTGTGATCTGGACATGTTACCAGTGGCATTATGCTGACAGTGGTGTGATGTGGACATGTAACCAGTGGCATTATGCTAACAGTGGTGTGATGTGGACATGTTACTAGTAAAGTGAAGATTAAATGATGACATTTAATCAGTGACAAATATGCTAACATTGGTGTGCTGGCAGCAGCATTTTGCACAAACTGTAATGGTTTTGTCACAGTTTGTGGGCTGCCTGAAAGAAGGGCATTATAATAGTCTAGTCTACTTTATACAGAGAAAATGCAGGATTAGCAATAGTTATAAGGTGGAAAAATGCTTTTCTTGTTATATTTTTAACATATGATACTGCAAATTTAAGTTTTACATATCATATGATCAAATATATTGTCATTAGCACAAGGCCCTGTAGACTGGCCGGCAGGGGCTGGACTCTCACATTGCATGGGGAGGGGGACGTGGTTGTTTGATAGATTTCCTATTACACCCTGGTGAATGGTGATATTACCCATCACACACAGTCTTCACAAAGCTTCATAGCACTGTTTGCTGTTTCACGTTTTGGAGGCAAACATAGGTGACATGTTGGGCTTTACTATTTAAAGTGTGCATATCACCAACAACATTCTTTTGGGCAGGCTATTACATGCCAATTGTGTAACCAAAATGAATCAATCTCCAACAATTTAATTTGCAATCTAGTACCATTTTGCCATTTATAGAAAAGGGGCACTGATGACAGATTTGCCCCTTTAATTATTTTCTATGATCTTACCTGGTATGGATCTTTTTGAGTTCCTCATTTAATTTCCAGACATGTCATTCAGTGGAAACAAGGGCCTTGTTACCGGACACTAACATGTGCCAGGCGTGTCATTCAGTGGTAGATATGCCCTTGTAACATTGACTGAGTTTTCCTCTTAAGATATGTGAGACTGCTATGTTTCTGTATTTGTAGAAAAACTGTCAGGAATACCAACTTAGTCATTTAATGTTTCAGGCCAATTCCTCTCAGTTGTCTTAGCAGTGCAATTGAAACCAGCTGAATGGAATCTGAAGCAAAACATTCCTTTCTCAAAATATCAACGCACAGACAAAAGCAGCGAAACGGCCAGTTCATATTACACACTAATAGATCCTTTTACATACTTCTACTGCTACCCCATGGCATCCGCTGCACCCGTTTCTTTTTTACAACTTTAAAGCAGAAGGATTCGTTTTTCAAGATCAAAGAAAATTACACTCATTGGAAGGACTTTCTCACCTCAAAGACATGACATAGTGGATGTTTCCAGGGATATGAAACTTATATTGCAGCAGACTGAAGTCCTGTTCCGTACATACAAATGTTGATACTGAGGGGAGAGAAATGACTTGGCAAGCCAGTAGCATCTTAATTAACATGTAAACAATGACTGAAACACTGGGTGAGGTCAATTGCTCATCTAAATATTGAGATCCATTAAAAAGTAGGACAATAACCAACAGGCTATTCAGGTCAGACTAGAGATTGTCCACCAAGTACAGAAAGGGTACCATTTGTCTATCCCGAGAGGAAAACAATATCTTGTTGACTGAACTCTCAAAACCTCATTACATTCCAGCCCTGGGCACCTTTGCCAAATCCAATTCAGTCTGAATCCCAGGCTTCTTTCCCCCCTAAAGGCGCCTGGTTTTCAGTCCCGACAGCAGTGCGGGTAACCTCATCTTGATGGCAGTAATATACCAAGATAAGTGGAACGTTTCAGGATTCAGGACCGTCTGGGGGGCATTGAGGTCCACCATGTCCATCAGGCTCACTCAGAGCGATATTATGGATCCTAGCGATCACTATGGAGCTTATAAACTGGACTAGAGATCACAGGGACATGTTTTTGCATCCTGGTTCTACCACTAATACTGGCATATTTTCATTTCTAAATCCCATTTTTCATCCGTCTTCATGCCCAAATTGAAATGATTCAAGGATTAAACTAGATTTAACAAAATAATTTTGTTAAGGGCTAATGTGTAAGCTTAGGGCTAATGTGTATTTCTACGGTATGTGAAGTAAATAGCTGGCAGACAGATATAAAAAGTTGAAAGAACCCTTTATGTTTCAATCGCATTGAAAAATACAATAGACAGATGTTAACACAAAATAATTCTATACAAGTTGTACTGCTTCTTCAGTTTCCATAGCTACGAAAAGATCATATTGGAAGTCATTCGTTTTAATGTTTTGACACCAAATATCTCCTTCACCCACTCAAACAAATCCATATGCTTCAGTCATTTCCAGATTTAGCCTTGCTTCTGAAATTCAGAAAAGGAGCACTGATGAAACTAGATGTGAGAGAAGGCTACATTTTAAAATATATATTCATAAAATGCATTTTGTAGCTTGTGAAAATAAAAAATATATATACAAAATATGCAGCGATTATGTTTACAAGAAATCCCAAAGCAAAAACAAAATTGGAAAGCTTGAAGATTTAGTTTTCTTTCATTTGTCTTCGTCTGGTCAACAAAAGCAGCAGGGAGCTCCAGGAATGGAGGTTGATCATTTTACTCTTTGAGACGGTTTCTTGTCTCAGGGGTTTCTGGGTACCTGCTGAGACACTGGTTACCTCCATTCACCGGTTCTTCATGACTCGTCTCTTCATAGGGCCCAGCAAAGAACAGGCCGGTCTGCTTTCTAGCAATGACTGTGCCAGGCATTGGCTCAGTAAAGGCCGTCTTCGTAAATGTCCGTTCGGAGGCAGAAGAGGATGCCCCCGCCCAGCATGAAGATGGTGGCCCCCCAGCCCAGGCCATAGCCCCAGTTGAACTCATGGTACGTCTGCAGAACTGTCCCGTCAATGAACTTGATTGGGTATAGGACCAGCGCACAACTCTGTAGGACCACTGTGAAGGAACAACAAAAGCACTCACTCACTGGGACGGATGAAGGTGCCTTAATATGGATGACCAGTTTTGCTACAATTTAAACAGTGAGCAAAGATTTAAGGAAACTTTGGATGAAAAGAAATGGTTTGATCAGGAAAGTGATCTGGTCAGGCAGGAAAAAAAACCTTGCCTAGGATTTCACAGGTAGCCCAAAAGTGGCTAATTGAGCAATAGGACCAGTATCTGTCCTGTTTCAAGTACAAAAGTATGCTTGTTTATGTCATTCTGGAGAGATGGGTGCAGAATTCGCAAAGAGGGGTTCTGAAAATCAATCAATAAAAGCCCAGAAAATAAAGGATAGAAGTTTGGAAGTGTTTTTTGTGAACTCAATAGGAGGGCATTTTTTTCCAGATTGTAGGTGATGTGGGTGATGTAAATGAACCAATTATGCGGATGTAGGGCAGCCTCAAGTCAGAAACATGGCAGGATTGGTGGTGGTGTTAGATGGACGAGAGGGTGCAGTTAAATTCCTAGTACTTGCCCTGCCCTCCCTGAGAACACTCGGCTTCTGACTGAGCAGCCCACCTGTCTCCTGCTACTCTCCCACCTACCTTCTGTATATTCAATGTTAGTGGTGTTGGGGGCAGAGCACTTCCCTGCTGTCATGAGGTTGTGGTGACAGTGTGGTGGTGGTGTTAGTAATGGTGTGGGGCGAG
>JAOVYW010046775.1:10895-25073 GCA_025775045.1 Hiodon tergisus
CACTTGCCTGTTGTCACAAGGTTTTGGTGACAGTGTGGTGGTGGTGTTGGTAATGGTGAGGGGCAAGCACTTGCCTGTTGTCACAAGGTTTTGGTGACAGTGTGGTGGTGGTGTTGGTAATGGTGAGGGGCAAGCACTTGCCTGCTGTCGTGATGTTGTGATGACAGTGGGGTGGTGGTGTTGGTAATGGTGTGGGGCGAGCACTTGCCTGCTGTCGTGAGGTTGTGATTACAGTGGGATAGTCGTGTTGGTAATGGTGTGGAGTGGGCACTTGCCTGCTGTCGTGAGGTTGTGATGACAGTGGGATGGTGGTGTTGGTAATGGTGTGGGGCGAGCACTTGCCTGCAGTGAAGAGGAACACAGCTACGGTGCGGTAGTGCTTCCTCTGGGTCCCTTTGCAGAGCGAGATGAGAGCGATGAAAAAGGCCACCAGGGTGACAGCAGCACCAGCCAGGAGCAGCACTGTGGTGGCCACCTGCCAGTCTGAAAAACAGGACAGAAAACGCTAGGGTCATACCTGAGCAGACAGGTGCAGTCAGACCTGCATAAACCCAGTCGGTTTGGTCTGTGTTATTACAAAGACCCCAGCAATGGAAGATCCAACCAATCTCTTCATGGAGTAACTGACCATTCATCATCTCTTCTTGAATACATTTAATTAACGACAGTAAGCCATCCTCAGTGCATTAACTAGAACAAAGACGTTTAAACCCAAGGGGCTGCAGCTTATTTACCCCAATCCCACCATCTTCGTATAGAAAGTAGACATTTTCCAGTCTATTATTCTCTTCTATTATTATCTGCATGTCACCCCAGCAACCCCAAATTACCCTTTTGGCTTGCCTCAAAAGCCTGCGTCCTGCATCCATCCCCTGTCCAACTAAAGACCCTAACCCTCACCCCCGACTGACCCCCACGCCCCCTGCTTCTCAACACCCTTTTGTGAAAAGTTAACGTCCCTCCAGTTTATTAACCCAGCTTTCTCTCATCTCCCTCCTGGCCAGGTGCATGGCAGTTTTGCTGGTTAGTCCCTACAGTGACATCACCTCACTTAAACACAGAAGACATCCAGGAGTTCTGGACAAGAGCTAAAACGCCCACACAAATAGCGCCATCATGTGCCTGGTGTCTCAGCGCTTCGGTGACCTGAGGACAAGGGCCAGCGTCAGCAGCTCTCGTGAAGGACAGCCTGGGAGGTGGGACGGAAGCTAGGAAGACCATCCCCTCCCCTGCCCCCACAGTGCACATACACCCGGGAAGCAACCTGCTGGTCCATTAAAGCAGGGAGATTATAAATAGGCTCATTAAATAAACATTGCTGATGTGTATGTGATAATCAGACTGCAACATTCATACTGCTCTAAGTGCCCCAGAGAAAAAATTTTTTACCTCTAGATGCATATTGTGGTCAAGTGCATGTGTTTTCCAACCTTGGTATCAATTTAAAATAATTTAATTCAAAGCATTAGCTATGAGTATTAAATAATGAGAAAATCCACCAGTGGATGAAGGGTTCTGCAGAGGCCGAGGGCGGTAGCATAGCCCTTAATTGTTACAAACCCTTCTAATAGAACTTCAACACCAACCCCCACCCCTGCCAAACACAGCATAAGCACCTCTGACGCAACTCATCAACCTTCACAATGCAAAGTGCGTTCAATAGAGCGCCCAGATGGTTCCTCACACTACCTTAATCGCCCATTGACACGGTCTAACGCTGAGAATAGGCATCAATCACTGCAACCAAAAGCAAGAGCACTACGCAACAGATGGGGAACAGGGGAATTCGCGATTTCGTGCAGATAACAGTCCTCTGATTACTCTACCCAAAACAATAACAAAACGCAGTACCATCAATCCGTCAGACGACCGAATCCGTAGAAATGGGCTCTGTCAGACAAACCTATAGACACGCAAAGGCGGAGATAATGTCTAGTGGTTCAGGTTACTGTCCATTGTTGTCTCTACCAAAAACGTCCATTAACTTAAATTTTCATAAAAGATTCATGCCAAATGCCTTTACTGCCGTCAGCCGTCCGCTACAATTATCCTTGCTGCTCAACATACAAAAGTTTGTAACTTAGTAACGACACATATGAATACACGTAAGACAAAGTCATCAACATACAGCTATGTGACATTTTAAAGGTGAGAAATGAATCTTGACGGCTTACCCGATCTGAGAGTCGAGAAGCATTGCCAGTCGGCCCCGACCTTCTTACACGACTCCCACAGCGACAAAGAGTATCTATCCGCGGTAACCCAAGCGGGGCTCAGCAGCGCTACCATGTCCAGCCCCAGGGCAAGAAACAAGCAAAGTAGAGCAATCAGCTTGAACGGCCGGAACACGTATGTTTCATTTACAGACATCTTCTCACAGTACGCGAACCCGGATTCGCATGAAACGAGTTCCGAAACTGATGACTTAAAATTAACTTCTGAGTTCCAGAATCCCTCGCCCCTGAAAGTTCAACCCCGATTATGCCGAGCGAAGCTGCCGGAACCCGCCCACGTTCTCTGCGATAGCTTTTAGGTGTCTGTGCGCCACCAACTGGTCACTCGAAAGGCAACGGATATATTTACTGAAGTTTTTCTCTTGACTCATTACCACAAGCAATGCCAACCACATTCATATGAAAAGAATTAAACCGAAGCACAGTACTTACTCAATCCAATATTAAACGTGACGAACACACAGGGCATTTACACTCTCCAATTTAATTTTATGTTATGGCACACACAAGGTCCTTGTTAACACATTCACACACACAGTGGAGGTGAAGACATACAATACCATTACACTTTAGTATAATTATAGCAGAATGGCTTCTACCTCCTATTCTCAAGTATTTATTTGACCTCCAGGGAAAGGATGACACTCCTGTCGAATGGTTTATCATCTTACTTGGTCATTTTAGCTTCATAACCCTGACCCTAACTGTAATATGAATCTCTGTTTTGTGAGGCCCCTCAGGAGCTGCATGACTCCACTTCAAGGATGGAGCCAAGTGAATCACCATTTAGAGGGACACACAGACTGCACGACACATAGAGAAGGGACACAAAGACAAAAAGGGACACATAGGCAGAAGGACAGACAGATGGAGGGACACAAAGACAGAGGATACACAGACAGAAGGACACAAACACAGAGAAGGGCACAGATACAGAGGGATGAACTGCAAGAGGGACAGACAGACAGACAGAAGGACACAAAGAGAGGGGGGCGCACAGACAGAAGGACACACAGACAGAATGACACTCAGACAGAGGACAAACATACTGAGGGACAGACAGACAGACAACACACAGACAAAGAGAAAGACATAGAAGGATGCATAGACATACTCATGTGCCCTACACATGCCCAAGGAACCCAAATAGAACTGGTAATCAGGTCAGACAAAAGAACTAATAGCATGCTGTAAAGCTTCCACTGAACAAAGGGTCGAGGTTGGATTCTGGAAATGTATTATTTATCAGATCACCAGCGGGCCAGTAAACAACACCTTTGTTATTACCCACATCTGCCAGTATTAACTGCACTACAACAGCAGCAAGCAGTTATCACACCATGGTCATCAGCCATGAGTAAACAAAACACAATCCACCCTCCACACACACATGCCGAGTTGATTTTCCCATTAGTTGCTGTTCTCAGCTACTGGGCACATCGCTAATCAGAGCGCTGCGGACACCCTACCGCCAGGCGGGCAGAATCGAACAGCGGATGCCTCAAAAGAGAAGAGAGTTGATACACACAGAGTTACGGTCCTGGCCTGCACATCTGAGGTGGCACCGCACAGTCCAGGGTCCAGACAACAGCTAGTGAAATGAGTGCACCCATGGAGCTAGTAAGGCTGAACAAAGGCCCAGAGCTTTCCAGAGCCTGTCCTCTTTCTCTCCATGTGCTGGGGCCAGCTTGCCACAACAGAGTGCAGGCCGCATTGTTGCCACCAGTCAGACCTCCGGCATCCCAGAGGATGATCAGCTCCTCTTTTCATCTTCAATAAAACTAGCGAGGCCCGGTTTAAATTGAGGTTGCACCAACAGAGTCAAGGTAAATAATGGTGGAGGACCACTCAAAGCGATGTTAACGTGACATTTCACTGCAGTAGCAAATATTCACAACAATTTTGATGTAAAATACATTTTAAATAAATGTTAAACATTCTCTGTCCACAACCAATTTATTTCAATCAAATGTATTAAGTATGGTATTGTATTGTATTGTAGATATTTAACTGTTTCCATTCTATGTCATACAATCACACCAGTATATGCATCACTTGACGACATCTATTCTCTGCTCGCCCCGCAAACCCCCTGAAATGATCACCAAAACAGATGACCGACAGTACTTCATTTCTAACACATGGGTAGTTTATTTCTGGCGACCTCTATTGGTGTAACTGGGGAACTTGTTGGGATTAAGATGAAAACGGATTCAGCGAAGTCAACACAAATCTAAGAGCAGGCGCGGGTCTTCCGCGGTTGCACAGGGGGAAGCACCCGCCCCCTTGTGATCCCTTGTGATTTTCATTGGCTGTTATTGATGTCAATCACTGGTACTTTTGGGTGCCCCCCCAATTTAACTGCTGTTCCCCCCTGTGAGTCACAGCTGTGCCTTGAACCTTACTGAGGATACGTTTTCCCCATGTTTCCCCCTTTCACTTTCCCTCAAGTGTCCAGCAGGGGGTTGTGCTGTCTCTGCTTCTGTTTTGCCAAGGATTAAGTGCACTTGATGAAGCCTTACATGTCAGCCTTGTTATGGCCTGTTTTTGCCTGTTTTTCCCTGCAGATTACCTTTGTGTCTGATTTTGTCGACTCAGAAAATTATTTTGAAGGGACTCTATCTGTTGTAGTCTTTAGATAACCTACAGCACATATGTTTGATAAAACTAAACATTTATACTGTACAGAGAAACCTTGGCCAACACCATATCATGCATTGGCTTAACAGCAGAATCCTACAGAAGATCGTACAATAGTGTAGGGGAAACCGTGTGAGAATCCATGTTAGCAACACTGTCCTGGTGTGTAGATGAGTAAGGGTGTTAACACCTCACCTCTCATCCATGTTAGCAAAATTGTCCTTGTTTTTGGATGAGTAAAGGCATTGAACCCTTACTAATGGTAAGGAAATACCGTTAGTACATTGTAAGGAAATTAAATCCAAAAACAATATAACATTTTTTGTGGTTCTACTAAGACATTATGCATAATTTTGCATAATGACAAAAACACTGCATAAAATAAGTTAAAATAAATGTTTTTTTTTTTAAATCTGAAAATGTCATAGGCAACATGCAGTTTCAAACTTAATGAGCCATTTAAAAATGATTCTGTTGAAAAGAATATATATTTGGGGCAAAACATTTTTTAATTGGACACCTAATTTTAATTTACCGTGTTAAAAGTTATAAATGCACACATTAACCATCTTTAGTAACAGTTTGATACATTTCTCCAAACTCAGGTAACTGCTCTCAAAACAGTTAACACAGCAAACTAAACACACTCTTATGTTGGCGAAACAGTTCAATATTCACTGCACAATGAAGCACTGCATATTATCTCTAGTATTTTTTTATTAAAAATAAATACTAACATCAAAACTACAAGTGTGTTCTCTGTTGATTTGATAACAAATTCAGCTGTAGATACACAAATAAATGAATGAAAATACATGTTTTTCGTGAAGTTCTTTAATGAGGAGTTTAGCTGTATAACAATGAGTTTTTGTAAAAATAAAATAAAATAAAACATTTATATTTTTATAAATGCCTAAAATAAAAATAAAATAAAATAATTACGTAAATAAATAAATACTGCATTCATTGAATCAATGAACTTTATTGCCTCTCAATTACATCTGGACAGAGAATTTCACCAACAATGTTAGATTTTACAGTAATGGCATTGTTGATATTACTGTCAACTGTTGCTGAAGTCTGAGTTCCCACTTTGATGCAGCACTATGCATAGAGATGCCTGAATCTTTTCACTTAGAGTGGAATAATATATGGACACATACATAATATCCAGGATATAATATCTTTATAAATATATAAATATCTTTGTGTTTACAGTAAAAGTGCAGTAATTGGCTTTCACATACTTGAACAAACTGGAATCGCAACTCCTTCACTCTAACAGAGTTCCTCTCAAAGGGCACTTAGTATACCTGGTTCATTCGGATGGGATTTCTCCTAAGAACACGATCCATTGTGGAGAATATTATAGAGAATATAATACCTTGGTGAATATTGTGGAATAGTTGATTGTCCTGTATTATTCTTTGCTGAATTTCTTTGAGGCAGAAGGTGTTGTTCTGGAATCCTGTTCGTCCACCTGAATGTTCTCGAACTTCAATTCTGAAAAATGTTTGGGCAAGCAGGAACGTTTACAGTAGAAAACTATAACTACGTAAAACAAGACTACATAGACTCTCATTGTAGATGTAGAATGATTATAGTCACTTACCGGGTTTCCCTCTGAAATTGAAGCCACTGTGGATCTGTTTATATTGGGCTGAATTCTCTGCCCAGCTTCTCTCAAGGAGAGACCATGATTTATGACATGGTCAATAAGGGTGGCTCTGATTTCATTTGAAACACATCTGTACCCTATCCTTCTACCTCTTCTCCCTCCTCATACACCTTGTCCTCCCCTTCCTCTCTGTCCATGTCTTCTTATATTTTCTTCTCTTGCCCTCCGATCTACCCATCTCTTCTCCTCTTCCTAAATCCTCAGCTCTTCTTGCTTCTTTTCCTCTTCCTAAACCCTCTACTCCTCTCCTGTCATCTCTTTCTACCTCTTCAACTGTCCCTCTCCCTCTCCCTCTAGGAATGCGCTGTCCTTTCTCCGTAAGGCGATGGAGAGGCCTGGCGATGTGGGTGAAGTCCCGGACGAATCGCCTGTAGTAGGATGCCAGTCCCATGAAGCTCCAGAGCTTGGCGACGGAGGTGGGGGTGGGCCACTCCCGGACGGAAGCCACCTTGCTGGTGGACACCCCCTCCGGCCTGACGACATGCCCCAAGAAGGCGACCTGCCTACGCAGCAGCTCACACTTCCGGGGGTTGAGGCGGAGACCGGCCTGGCGGATGCAACCAAGGACCCGGCGGAGGTTTGCCAGGGCTCCCGTAAAGTCCGGTGCGTGTACCAGGAGATTTTCCAGGTACAGGATGCACTGGGACTTGGGGACGGCAGACTTGACTCGCTCCATGAGCCTCGCGAAGGTTGCGGGCGCGTTGCACAGCCCGATGGCCATCACTGTGAACTGCCATAGGCCCTGGCCTATTGAGAAGGCTGTTTTGGGGCGAGACTCCAGCGCCACCTCCACCTGCCAATAGCCGCTGCGGAGATCGAGGGAACTGAACCAGGTCGAGCCCGCGATGTAATCTAGGGCATCGTCAATCCGCGGCAGCGGGTAGGAGTCCTTCTTCGTGACCTGGTTCAGTCTCTTGTAATCCACGCAGAAGCGCCAGGTGCCGTCCTTTTTTCGGACGAGGGCCGGGGCCGACCACGGGCTGTCCGAGGGCTCGATCACCCCAGCCGCCGCCATCTCCTTGATTTTTGCCTCGGCTGCCTCTCGCTTCGCCCAAGCCATGCGCCGAGGTGGAATCCGGATGGGGGGGGCCGTCCCGGTATCGATCGAGTGTTGCACTAGGCCGGTCCTGGTGCAGTCTTCATCGCGGGCCGCGAATGTATCCCTAAACTCCGCTACGAGCTCCACCAGATCCTGCCTCTGGCCGTCGCTGAGGCCCTCGCTGCTGTACTCGGGAGGGGTAGCCCGGGGAGTGCTGCGCTCCGCTCCGGAAGCCTTTGGCTGGCGTTTGGGAGGCCGTTTGCTCCACTGTCGAGCCCCCGTCGCCACAGACGTGGTCGCCGGGCGAGCGGTCCTCCCACTGTCCCCGTTGGTGAGGAGGGCCACAGCGCCGCCAGGGAAGGAGAGACGAGGGGGGGCGGTCCCTCCTTTAGGCCCTCCCGGCGCCGTTTCCCGACGGCTTCCACCGGTTTTGGTTGCGGCGCCTGGCAGACTCGGGCCACGTGGCCCTTCTTCCCGCACCGCCGGCAGTCTTGTTCTTCTCCAGGAATACACCAAGCGACTGACTAACAGATTCTTGTCTTCAGCAGTAATATACCAAGGGACTCGCTAACAGATTCTTGTTCTTCTCCAGGAATATCCCAAGCGACTCGCTAACAGATTCTTGATCTTCTCTAGGAATATACCAAGCTGGGTAAGTGTCTTTGGTCAGCACAGATGAAACTAGGTGGACAAGGCAACCACAAGGTAAAAGCAAATTAGGTCCTAATGAGAGACCAAAGCAAATGAGAGTCCAAGGGCTCTAAAAAACATAGCAACTTAACAGCACATTTAATTTTTTTTATTTGATAAACACATTCACCAGATTTGTATAATAATAATTATGTTTGAAATAATATTGCTGTATTATATAATAAACTAAGTAAATGGGTAACGTATTTTTCCCCCCGGATAATGTAATAACTTCTTATATTACCCAGTAGTTATTGAGTTATCAGTTTAATAATACATTTTTTATGAATAATGTAGTAACTTCAAAAGATTACCAAAAGCACTACTTTTATGCTTTGTGTGTGTGATTTTCAAGATTACCCTCCTGTACATCAGATCAAAATCCTGTGTACCAGATCAAAATCCTGTGTACCAGATCAGGCTTCATCCTAATTATATTGAGTTTTGGTTGATGAGGCAGAGAGACTCACTCTGTTGACGTTCTGGAATGTGGTGTTATCTGCCATTATGTGGTCCATCAGTTCTCTGAGTCTGATGCAGTTATTTGCAATGGCCATATTTACAATGTGGGTCTCCTGCTCTGAGGTGAACAGTCGACCTCTTTCATCAGATACTGGTTTTCTTGCAGTTCTGTTAAAACGTTTGAATGGTTTTAGTGATTGGTCATTATGAAAGTACAGTACATATTACTGTACCAGTAAGACTACAACACTTACCTTACTGGTTCTCATTTCGAAATACCCGGCTGATACCAGCAACTGTATATTTGGTTGAACCCGTTGCCCAGCCTCCATAATCATCACATGGTTGTCAACATGGTCAACCACAGTTGCTCTGATTTAATCAGTTATGTAGAGACTAACAGTTTCGCTAGAATTGTGTTATTAAATTGCAAACTGAGTATAAAGCAGAGAGTTGTGTTTACAGTTTTGCAAAAAGTGTGTTATAAAATTACAAACTAAGTGTAAAGCAGAGAACGTGCATTCAGTTTGGCACACTTGGTAAATAAGTGTTAACGTTTCAGGGATAGTGCTTAAAGAATCACTGTTAGTGTCTAAGCATTCAGAAAAAAATGTTAAATAACAATGGACATGCCTGTGGCATCCTCATCATTATCGTCATTACTATGAAGAAATTTTGATCCGTTTCCATCTCCTTTGCCCAAGAATCTGGGAAGCTGGATTTTCCACATGCAATAGTGGAACTTCTAACCAAGCAGAGCCACATGCCCCAGTTGATACAGATATATTTTTGCTATCCCAGTGGCTTAAAGCAGCGTTCAACTCTGTAAAACAGAGTGAAATGTGTCCAGCCCTGTAAAACAGAGTGAAATGTGTTTGGCCCAGTAACATAGGACGCACCTCAGTATGAACAATGCCATACACACATTGAAAACCAGTGATAAATTAAACAGAACAGCAAACATTATACTGTTTGTACACCAAACAAAGACTTAACGATTTGAGCTGGCGTTCAGTGTAGCTCTATGATGCTTGTCTGCGTGAGGCATGAACATGTGGCCTTTAGCTACTGCTACGCTAAAGAATATAGTGTAATGGGGAGTGTCCCTTGCTCTCCAGCTCTCCAAGTCTCTGCCGTTATGTTCTATAAATGCTTTGTGATGAATTTAAGAACAAAGAAAGACTTGCATATACGTATATATTCCTTTATTTTTGGTCTTGATATTTTCTGAATATTCTTGTGCGATTCTTGAGAAATATTTTGATGTAGGCTGACTGAAGAGGGACATGGTGTGTTTGTTTAGTCAAGACAGAAAATTGGAGGAGGCCCAAAACACATTTTTTCCCCTTGTATCCTTTTTATGGATGGATCAATCCTAAAATGTCCTCCTGAAATAATCTATTTCTTTCTTGCCAACAAAACAAAACCTTACACCAGTGTGGACTCAGTAAGCTGAAGCCCGGCTCCAGTGCCAAGTTATAGGAGTGCCAGCCAATCGTAATCTCTGATCGGAGCGGCTTGTGTAGACGCCCTGACGTTTTCCCTCTTTGATGCTACTCTGTCTGCATGCAGCGCACGCTGTTGTCCCGCTCTTCAAAGGGTTTAAATAAAAATACACACAGCAAGCAGGGCTGCTGGCCCCCTGGACAAAATGTAAACTAGTCCTGATAACCTTAACAATGGGCAACTGAGGGTAAAACTGAATTTACATCACCAGTTCTTGTTTTCCCCATTTGATTGGATGGTGCCTGTACATGTTTAACATGATTACTTTGTGGACTTGCGGTGTAAATGATACATTGTGAATTTAAAGCTTGACTTGTCCACACTAAGCATCCAAAAAACAGAATAAAATTTAATTGCTGGGCGGTAATCTTCAAAAGCCCTCATTGGAATTTCATAGAATGTCACTTGTGTCACGGGACAGTAATGTCAAAAGCTGAAGAGTAACACTACATGATGTGTCACCTGGGACAGTAGCTTCACATGCTGAGGGGTAACACTGCATGATGAGTCACCTGAGACAGTAGCGTCACATTCTGAGGGGAAACATTGCATGATGTGTCACCTGGGACAGTAGCGTCACATGCTGAGGGGTAACACTGCATGATGTGTCACCTGGGACAGTAGCGTCACATGCTGTGGGGTAACACTGCATGATAGATTACCCGGGACAGTAGCGTCACATGCTGAGGGGTAACACTGCATGATAGATTACCCGTGACACTAACGCCACATGCTGAGGGGTAACACTGCAAGTGATGTTTGTGACCACTCAGGATTGCCACTTGTTTATTGTCATTTATCTATTAAGTGCCTGCTTTTGTTGGACATTCAGTAATTTAAGTGACATGTTCAGGTGGTGCATGTAGGTGAATGGAAGCAGCGGGGAGGGGGGTGTTGGGGGGGGCAGATCACTTTGTGTCTTCAAAGTAAGATCTCTTAAACGGCATATTTGAAGGTTGTAAAAAATGGTTGATTGGCAGCTAGAGAAGTGTCAAGGACTGAAGGAAAGATGTCTAGACTGTGAACACAAGAAAATGAGAAAGACAGGAATTGGTGACACACTCACTCACACGCTAAGACGATATGATGCAGTAAAAAAATACCCACTCAGCAAGAAAATCTGGATGTGAGCTGACAAAGAGTGCAAGGGGAAGCAGAGAAGCAGCGTCACACCTGTGGTCAGATTATCATTCTGTACACAACTCCCACATGTTGTTTTTAAATCTCAGCATATTTTGGTCATAGAATATGTGATAATATAAATCGTTCATTTAATTTCAATCTGCTAATTTTACCTCTGAATTGACTCCTGAATTATTTATACTCAAGGGCAAAGTACTGGTGTGGCTAGATCTAATGCTGCAGAAGCTATGAGCGTTGAAGTGTAAAAGGCTACGGTCTTCTGACATCATTTTGCCTCTAAAGGATTTGCTCAGTTGCAAGGGTTTAAGCTTGCTCAGCTATCATTAGGTGTTCTCTGCTCCCCAGCTAAGACTGTACCGCTGCCACACCCCATTGTGGTCCTCCCTATCTTCCAATGGGAAAACCACCCTCCTCTGTTCACTTATATTATGGTCATGCTCGGATCTCCCACAATTTTTTTTATTCACACGGCAGTCTGACATTGCCACACTTTGACAGATGAACTGGGAGTGGGAAAAAAGGAAGCATGATGGGTAATCTATAAAATCACTTATTCCCCAGAGATGGCAAGGACAAGGGCATCCCATCGGCCCTTGCTGGTGGGGCAGCAGCTGTGTACCACTCTATAAGTAATAAAGAACTCTGCAGAGCCTGGATTGTGATCTTATATGAGATGGAGACGGAGGTGGTGGGCTGGAGCTAGTACCCCACTGTGCAAGATTTGCACTTAGCTGCATAGCTGAAGGAGGTTGTGAGAACCCGCTTGATGCAATTCGTCAAAAACTCAGTCCTTTTGCTCAAGAACAGAGTTTTATGTACACTGAGGTTGAGAAGTTTCCACTATACTTTAAATCCTCGGCTTAAGAGACCAGCATCCAGCAGAAATTATTGTGTCAATTTACTCTTCTCTTTCAACCCCAGTTAATAATGGCCTGAAAATGACTCACTCGTCCCTTAGGCTGGGTGCCACACTCCTCCCTCCTTAGAAGTGGAAACCAATCCCCAAAAGCAAGAAGAGGCTAGGACACTCATGGATCACAAGCCAAAGGTTTTTCTAGTCTGCAGGCCTCACACTCAAGCAGAGGAGAAGGCACTCTTGTTCCTTGTCAAGTCAGGGCTCTGAATGTGTTGGTCTACCAGTATTGTTCAGGGAATGGGAAGGGGGTGATTCCCTAGGCAGATGATGACAGCAGTGGACCACCTGCTGGGCAGGCAGGCGTCATTTGCCTCACTGCAAAGGGATTGATCCAATACCAGGCAAATTATGAAATGAAAGGATTCTCTTATTTTAAAAGCCATCCGGCTTTTGAACAAGGCACAGTGTTTACTCTGTGACAGCGAAATTTGTTGGAGAACTCCCCTCTCAAGCTGCTAATGACAAAGCCAGCTCCTGAATCCCATCGCTCAGACTCACCCAGCTGATGGGTCTTGTGAGTGCTCAGAGTTAAGATAGTCATGTGGAATGTTCTCTTCCACACGCCCCCTTCCTTACAGGCTCTTCTACTACACGGTCTCCTTCATTGTGCCCTGAACCTCTCATGTGAGCTTTGTGGCTCTCCTGTTTCTTTTCCGGCAGGAGTCCTAGCCATGAGTTGAGATGCATTAACACAAAAAATTTTAACACAACAATTGAGATGCATTAACACGACAGTTTTTTTTTCAGACTGGGTCTGTACACTTAAATTATTTATACTTAATTCAATACAGCACATACATATTGTCAACAGTTTACATAGGGAGTCTACAGCGCATTGGATAAAGATTAGCTGTATTTTAATCATTTCGTTTTCAAAATAAGTCTGTAGGAGTACTTTTTCCTGTTTGTATTACTACTAGGCTTGCCTACTAGCCTTGCCTGTGTATCCAGTGCCCACTTGATAACAATGCTTACACATTTTTGTAGGGTAAATTAGGTAATGCACACACACATACTCACAGGTACTACACCAGCATATGCTCAGGTCAAACCAGTTGTGTTAACCATGGCACCTTGTGTGCAACGTGTTGTTATATGAACCTATTGCATCTGGTCATATCAGCCTTGTATGTTGTTATGGGCAAGAAAATGGATAATACAAATTATATAATACAAGGACAAGGATATTATTTACAGGGCTAAAGCAGTTATTTGCCATTTCTAAGTTTTCCGGTCATATTGGTCATAATTAATGCATGAGGTGAATCCTAACTCTAATTGGTCTCTTTCGACGTCAAATCAATATGAAAAGCATCACCCGTTAAAAAAATATTTAATGACCTATGCAGGGAATCCAAATCGGCTGGTCATTCATCAACAACGCGAGAAAACGTGGCAACCACACAAAGATTACTGTTTTAATAAAATGTCTCTCATTTTCCTTGCAGACACCTGGCTAATGTTGGCTTGTATATTTTAATTTTATGTAATCCATTTGTTGTGTTCATGTAAATATGAAGAGGTTTCGTTCTGACACAGCTGTTGTCCTAGAATTAAGTTGAATGATTAAATTACGAGCAGCTATGAGTTACGTATGGTATATTTTCAGTAAACCCTTAATCTGCATCGCTTTTGTAGTCGTTAATATTAAAACCCAAGTCTTCAATTTTAGGAACTTATCATTCTCTTGTCATCGGCTGTAGGGAGTGACGTCAATGTCAGCTTCGCGCTCGTTCACTAAGAGACCCGATTAACTGGCATCCGGACATCATTATACAGCTAATATTTGTTTTTCTCTCTCTCTCTCTCTCTCTCTCTCTCTCTCTCTCTCTCTCTCTCTCTCTCTCTCTCTCTCTCGCTCTCTGCTCTG
>JAOVYW010046796.1:0-20133 GCA_025775045.1 Hiodon tergisus
GAGAGAGAGAGAGAGAGAGAGAGAGAGAGAGAGAGAGAGAGGGAGAGAGAGGGGGGGAGAGAGAGAAAACCTGCCTTTTACAAGCACCACCCCTTGAGAATCTTCAGTAAATATAGAAATGCATGCAGACACTGGCTCTTCTCTTTTTAAAAGACTCCCTGGTATTCAAACAAACAGAATACCCCATTATGGCTAATATATTTTTTAATAGGAAAAACATATTTGATCCAGGCTAATTTCCTCTTGACAGTCTCTAGAGAAATACATTACAGACCTATGAGTCAGTAGCAGCGAAGAGCAAGTTACTAATGACCCTTTTCCTCCGAGCAGAGAATTGTCTGTCACTCTCCCCATAATACGGCCTCCAATACAATGACCCCCGATTGTTTCCCTCCTTTTGTGTGTGCTAACCCGAGCAATGCCTAATACAAAATAAATGGGTAGTGTAACCTGAACTGGGAACAGCCACACCACCTCAAAGCAACTGTCAATCGAATACAAGACATGTATATTTCACTAGATGGTCAGTTTATGCATATATTTGTATATGAAGTGTGTACCGGACAGATATTGACAGATATAACATATTCAAAGATATCAAGCAGTATGTTTTGTGTTTCAGAAATGGTTGTGTCGTTTTTTTATCTTTTTTTTTTTTTAAAGATCAAACTTTGAATGTTTGAATATTTGACAATGAATACATTTTAAAAAGGTTTTTTTTTTTTTTTTTTTACCATTCCTGCTAGGAGAATTTCAGACCTTTTGGTTTTTGTTTGTGAACAGCTTTGTCAAGCTAAATCCACAACTGTTCCATCAAATTGAGGACTGGAGATTATGTTGGCTATTCGCAATCATTAACTCTGTGTTTGCTGATCCATGCCACTGTAGATCTGAATGCATGCTTAGAATTTGTATCATGCTCGAAACGGCCAACCATTATAGGACACCATGTGGGAAATTGCATATTATTATATTTGTAATCCTAGTGATGTGATCTTCTCACCATTGGGCCATCAGCCAAGCACATAAGCCAAAGTACTCAACCTTTGGTACCCCTCTTACTGAGTAGGATTGCTATTGCAACGACACATAATCAGTAAGGTAAAACTAACCTGCCTCTGGGTGGTGTTCTACTTTAGTGACTCAGAAGAATTGCGAGGCATGCATGGCACATCAGCAAAAAAAAAAAAAAAAAAGAAGGAAACTTTAAGGACGCTCACTTTAAGTAGGATAAGATGGCAACAATAATGTGGAGAAAAGGCTGTTCTTCTGAAGGGATCCAGCAAAAAAAAGTGTGTATGAAGGTCTGTAATGCTGCTTGTCACAGCAGAGACACAAAGGCTTCATTCCTAAAACGTCAGATGTCTCTGTCAGACGGGTGCCAAAGAGGGCGTGCCTGTACAAGCAAGGGGGGGTTGTATAGAGGGGGAGCGATCAGTACAACACATTGCCTCTCTATCCCTGTGCAGTAATGGCTAACAGGACAAATCACCTGCAGCAGATGCCCCCGCCGGGCTGGGTCCACCTCGATCAACAGCCCGTGGAGATTTCTCTCCAAAATCCCGCATTTAGACCAACTCATCCCTTCATTGCCTCTTTCATGGACAATGAACTCAAAGGCCAGATAGGAAGCCAGCCAGTATGCAATTAACAGTGCTTCACCTCCTTTATGAGTTCTGTGCAGCCAGACAGGCTGGATGGGGTCGATTAGCCCCTTGGTTTGGCAGTTTACACATGCTGCACGTTCGGATGGGAACGCTAACGACCATCACTTGAAAAATATACGCGATACGGAGAGGATACGGGGCTCTGCGTTGAATTCTAGGCTTTTTTTTTTGTATCTGTGTTGATGTCCTCCACGCTACAGTTAGATAAGGCATCACCAAATCACAATAAAACCATTTCAATTTTTTTTTTATTATGCCAACGATATAGGCACAGCTGAACCAGTCAATAAAAGCATCTGGGTTTCGCAGGGCTAAGTTCACAGAGGATCTCCCTTTTTTGATTACATTTAAATGCAACATGGGATCTGTGGGTCACTGTCCCAGCGTAGATGTTTTATTACCTCTGACTGCAATGAATGGTAACTCATAAACACAGGCCTCCATGTATTTTCCCTCTCTTTATTCTCCCTCACTTCTCTTGTTCTTCTCAGCCAACGGCAGTTATTGCGAGAGCTGAGCGGAAGGCAGGGGCCGGTTGTGTTTTACAGGGACACCACCTTTCCATCGATCTGTTTTATTAAGCTGGAAGCCCAACGATTAAATCAACTATATCCAATTTTATAGGACTGAAAGTGGCCGCGGACACGAGGACAGAGGTGACAGCCTTTGGAAATGAAAGTGAATGGATTGTCGGGTAAGGGAGAGGTGCTCTCAGATCTCTCAGTGGAAAGGGCACGTGGACGTCAGGTATTACAACTTCATTAACTCCTTCATATCTTTCACACATTTCTCGAGCCAAATGGGCATTTTAATTTTGAGGAACAGACTTTTAGAGGCACAGCAGTTCTTACAGACAACTTGTCGAAGCCTATTAAATCATTCTGAAGGTCTAGATCATTACCCATATTGGTGGTGCATCAAAGCAATCGAAATGACAACGGCTGCCTGCAAAAACTAATTTTGAGGAAGCCTTTGAATTGAGCTTGCTTCTAAACACATGTATGTGCATTATGCAAGTCTTCTTCGATAACACATTTTAGAAGGTTTAATGTTTAACGTCCCCAATGCCTTAGGAACGGCTCTCTATCCAGTCTACACAAAAAAGACAAACAGCGGCCCTTAAGATTTGTGTTTCGGTCCTGGATGCTGTGGAAGACTAGTGATTTTGTTGTTTTAAATACAACTCCTTGACAACAAGTCACAGTCTACCTCAATGACCAGGGCACTCTCACCTGCTCGCCATAAAGGAAACCACCCCTTACGTTTCATCGACATAACGGACGTCGCTCTCTTCGCACTAAGAGTCAAAACGCGTTCGAGTATTCGTTAGAGAGCACTTGTGGCACAGAGAGAGTTCTGTATTCTTCCATTCCACTCAACACATCATGGCTATACTGAGCTCTACTGAATAAAAACGCGTTGTGTTCTTGTAACTGTTGTCTGAGTAATTCTTTCAGTGTGCGCTGTGATTTTTTCCAGATGACAGCTGTGAGCTTGCGCTGACAGTATTTGCTCTTATTCATTTATTCATTCACCATAACACTTGTTCCCATCCTTCATGGTAGCGTTTCTCGCCAGGACTCAATTCAACAAAAAAACAAATTATGATCACATTAGAAAATCTGATTTATTAGATACAATGAACTATCATTCAGCAGATGCTCTTATCCACAGCGACCTACGTAGCTTACGATTCCACCCATTCAACAGCTGGATATTTAATGAAGCAATTAAGGTAAAGTACTTAGCTCATTGTTGCAATAGCCGGGCTGGGATTTGAACGGGCAACCTTTTCATTCCAAGGTCAATACCTTGACACGACACAGCTGTCCATATATCACACAGCAATGTACATACAGTGGCCTCAAGAACTATTGCACCCAACATAAATATGAAGGGAAAAAATGTAATTAAGCACCTTGATCTCACACTCAAAATGTGAGATAGCCTTTCACTGAAGCAAAATTGTTCATAGAATAAATAATTTTTTATTTCACAATTATTGGCATCCCTTTATATTGGCATCCCATACTTTGTGCACCCTCTACTTTGTCAAGATAAAAGCCCTGATGAATCTCCTGTAATGTCTGATGATATGCGAGAGCACACAGGAAGGGATATGAGACAATTTCTCCACACATCCTTGGTTTCCGCTGGCGGGCTTCTTCTTTAGCACACCCCAGGGTTTCCAATGGGGTTTAGCTCAGGGGCCGGGGACGGCCACCCGGTGAATAATTTTCATGTGGATTTGGAGGTATGCTTTGGATTATTGTCCTGCTGGAAGATCCGACAGACCCAGTTTTATCCTCCCGGCAGATCCGCCAGGAATATAACTAAACTCCCCCGGTACATGATGGAGTCCATGATGCCACATACCCTAATAAGGTTCCCAGGGTCTTTGGAGGTAAAAACACCCCACACCATCACGATTCAGCACTATACTTCACAGTGGGGAATAGGTTCTTTTTTATGCATGACCATTGCTCTTTTTACACCAAACCCACCTCTGGTGTCGGTTGCGAAAAAGCTCTGTTTCTCATCTCACCGTATGAACCCGGTTCCAAATTAATTTAGCAAACACCAGGTGCTTTTGGGGTTTGGCGAGTTTCTGGCAACCCTTCCATATGGCTTATTGTCCTGGAGTTACATAATTGTTGTTTTGGAGACTTGGTGACCCCAAGATAACAAACTTATGCAATTCTCCAATTGTGATCCTTGGAGACTTTATTTCCGCTCAAACCACCCTCCTCACTGTGCCTCACTGAGGCTAAATAAGCTTCAAAGCATACTCTTCCTGGCCGGTTCATCACGACTCCAGTTGTTTTAAATTCATTAATTAATTTCCTAACAGTGGAGATGGGCATTTTCACACACTAGCTACCGTTTTATGCCTTATGCCCGTTTGTGAAGGTCAACAACATCTAGTTTCATTTAATTGGCGTGTTCTCTAGCCTTTCCTATGTTGGTGGACGACAGAATGTAGCTTGTTTGTCACCTGAAATGTATACCCCAGGGAAACAGGAAGTCATGGACGAATCCCCAAAGACTCCGATGATCTTTAAAAAGTAATAAACATATATTAGATTTCGTTCAGAATAATTTCTAGGACTGCCAATTGTGACACGCATGTTTCTGAGAAATTTATTATTTCTTGATTAAAAAAACAGTTTTTTTCCCTTCGAACTATTTTAACTCATCTCATATTTTGCGTTTCTGATCAAGCTGATAAAGTCTTTTTCGTTCATATTTACACAGAGCGCCAATAATTCCTGAGGACACTGTGTGTATATAATTAGGCATTTACTTATAAGTAATATTATGAAACATAAAATATCTGTTATCTTTTTACCACATTCAAAAAAAATAGTTAAAGAATACATACACGTATATCCAGGAACATGAATTAAAGTTAAAAAAACGTTAAAATTTTTACTTTTCATATTTTTATGAACGTCCATATAAAGTTTTAGTTACAGTTTCATAATGGCAAGGAATGTAGTTGGTTTACTCCAGGTTTTACAGCACGTTCTACTGTTAGTTTTGAGGATGCCGTAACATATTCTTGAATTAATTTAATCTTTAAATTTGTTGTTAACTAATTAGTATAGTTACATCCAAAAATGGTCCATTGATACTATATTGTAAGTGAAAATGTAATCTAGAAAATGTGATTGCTACATAATATCAATCTAAAAGACAGGAGAATGGATAGATTGAATGGGTTTTTTTCTCTCTACAGATGAGGGATGGACGGGAAGCTAGACAGACAGATAGACTTATTAAAGCATTTTGTAATAGCTTTCAGTGAATATGAATATGCATTACAGCAAGGGAACAATGAGAGTGGGTGTTACCTTCAGCTCTCAGAGAACGGTGTAGGATGTTTCCATGGATACCATCCATGGCAACCCTTGCTGAATTACCTTCCATGGCCTTGCACAAGTCAGGGTGGAATAATCTCTGTGATTTTTACATGGCCTTGAGGGTCATTGTTTACAATACTCAACAGCCCTTCCATTGTGCAAAACATGGCTTTCTGTAAGCAATTAAAACTCTATTTCTGAACTGGGACAAACGGCGGTCCCAGCATATTTTAGCATAGGCCTACATTCAGAACCTGAGGGTACGGTTTAGTATTTGTATATCGGGGGACATACTTTTCTTTCAGTATTTTATCTATTTATCTCTTGGTAGATTATGTATGAAGACTGAAAGCCCACAATATTGTATACATCTATATGCTAGCCTATATTAGTTTATCCTAATACCTTAGCACTGGAAAATGCACTAACGGGCCTCAAACAGCTTTGAGTAGATAATTGTCGCAGCCCCCAACCAAGCAGGACCTTTTAACAGGCCATCACTGTGAACAATTAGCTAATTGACATTCATATGTTGACTATCTATTTTTAACTGGAGAAACAAAACTATAAAAGTAAATGTTTTTTTCTCTTAGCTGATACATTCATAACAAAATTACTTTTTACATAAATTATTTAGACCTGCTGACATAAAAAAAAGCTCTGCTTCCATTAAAATATTATATATAGATAGAATATCGTAAGGCTGGAACATACCTTTATTGACCAAATGGAATATTTGAGTACCAGAAATTTAACTGACATTTCCACTCAACACTGCTGAGCCAACACACGAGATGAAAAAAACAATAGATACGTTTTAAAACCAATAAAGTAGCAGCATTTGCAACCAAACTATGCCACAAAACCAACACAGATGTCATTACAACAATTAGCTCAACAATTAACCAACAGAGATGCAGAATATGACAGAATGATGTCACAGTCTATATTAATTATTACCTGAACGGCACCCAATAGCACTTGGACAGAGTCAGCCAGCTATAAATCAAGTACAGAGTCACTTGCTTTTCCAGAAGGTGACATTTTCACGTGTACGCGCTTCCTGACTGAACAACGTATCTGTAGGATCATTCTGTTGCGACGCTCAGTATTTTTAATCAAACTGTCATTGTTATAAAAGTAACATATTACATAATTATAATTACTATTTTGCCTGATCACTGACAGTTTTTTTGCAAAACAAAAATAATCTGTATCAAAATGTTGTTTAGTGGAATAATCAACAATCCAAATGATATTATTAACAGTAAGCGTTTTAAATACGAATTCATGAGTAAGACAGGAAAATGCAACGCATCTTTAAATTAGGTCTCCGAGACCCCGTTCCAACTGCAAGGGGCTACGTCTTCAAAGCTATCCTCTGTTATCTACACATACTGCCCTCTGCTGGCAGCACACCAGCCTATTAATGTGATAAATTATTGAATTGGAATCAGTTTGGTGGCTCATTTTTTTAACATTCAAACCTAGTAAACATCTGTATACATATTCTTCAATGTCATTTAAAAATATTGATTGCGTTATCGTAATCGTTAGAAATTCCCTTTTATGGTTTTAGCAGAAGACCTTAAATTACAGGGACGGTTGAAGTTGGACTCCTGGAGATGCAGTTCGGGGCTGAGCAGCAGATACAGTTTGATTTCAGAAACGTGTGAAATATCTCACTGCCGAAAGACAAGGTTCATGCTGCTGAATGGAGTCGGCGAAAACATCCCTCGAGTCGGGACCAGAGCACGAGTCAGGCACCAAGGAAGGGAAAGTCTGGGCCAACCGCACTTCCTACCGCGCAGCTGCCTCTGCACAAACACGGAGCACTGACTGTGTCTGTTCGCCATCTGAGGACCGGGTGGAGGAGGGAGAACGGGCGGGCGGATAACAGAAGCACGGGCTGGGTGCCAGTCTCCTCGAGCGATGACAAGAACAAGCTCTGTGCCCTCTGGGTTAGGATCTCTCATCCTGAAGTGCACAAGGAGCATTTCCAGAACATGGCGGAGGCGGAGAGGACGCCCACCAGACAGAAGGGCAACTCTAGTAAGAAGCTCAGACCTTTTTTTGGCGTCCGCTCTCTTTGTAACAAGATTTCATCAAAACACAGCCTTTTAGCGGGTGCCTTCTTTATAGTTCGATTAACATGCCGCCGTTTACCGTGTGCCATTGCGCACGCTTGCATATGCGTGAACCTGCGAAGCTGTGTGTGGTGGGAAGAAGCAGGTGGCTGAAGAGCTGGTGGAGAGCGAAGAGGCCTGACGCAGAGAGAAGCCACATGCGCACACGCTCACTTCACCCACTTCCATGCCATCCTCTGCTGTGCTTATCGAACACGGGGGAAGCTCCAGCGGATACAGCAGTTGTCAGAACATCCTCACCTCTCCGTGTGCCTACACAGACCTGGCACATCCTGGAAACACAAAGACGGGATTCATGAAATCTCAGCACTTGGCTTTTGGCATTGGTCAAGAGGAAGATGAATGTTACACACACATGTACATATAAATATTAACTAACTGGAGGTTTTTTGAATCGCATCATTATCTAATCTACATCAAATCCTGGAAGACTGATACAAAACGCCAAAACTTTTATTACCTTCCTGAAACATCCCTGTGCTTAAATGTAAGGCAGACCCAGGAACCGCAGAATTCAGGCAGCATTAACTTGCTGAGATGAAACGGAGCACAGAGAGATGTTGAAGCAGTTCAAGGCTTTGCAGTGCCCAATTCTGAACCAGCACATAAAACTGCGTAACGGGAACCGCATAACGGGAACCCAACACTGGACATTCTTGCACACATATAAAAGCTGATGGTGTTAAATACTGAGAGCAAAAGGCAATCGCTGCAGGCGTAGAAGGGGAACGTAGTGATACAATTTCCACCTGTGGACTCAACTAGCACAGAGCATTTTAGATAATAGAGGAGTTTACTTAAATACTTGACGTGAAAATACAAATTCTATCCACTGAAAAACATATTTATTAATGGATATTAAAAAACGTTGACTGTGGTGGGTAGTGCGTGCCAGGTGTGTGCGCGTATCTCAGAGCCCAGAGTAAGGGAAGGAACGTTGAAATCGCATGTCTATTTTTTCAGTCAGTTCCAGGTGGTTCTGACTGAAATGAAGGGTGACACTGAACTGAAGCGAGAACAGTAATGGCGACAGGCACTATAATCACCCATTGCCCCGAGACTCTTGCACCCCTTCGCTCTCGTTACCGGTGTGTCGGGAGCCAGTAGCAGCAGATCCTCTTTGTAGAGATGCATGGTTTTTGCTTTCTTTGCGAGGACGTGCGGAGTCAGCGCATACGAAAACCCTTTCAGGTGACAGAGAATGCTTGATTTTGTTCTGCGTCACTCTTAACTTTTAATTGTTCGGTAAAAAAATAAAAATATCAGTAAAGCTAGCGTTTCTGGGTGCACGTAACATGCTTATCAAGAGGCAGATTTTAAAAGTGCAGATCCTGATGCCCGCAAGTCCAAGAGTCCGACACATATGAAGCACTTTACGAGGGGTGCAAAGCTGAATGAAAAACCTTTGTTGTGCATCGATTAGATCGATTTTCTTTTTACCAAATGGCCGTTTTATGGACTACGTCACATGTCCCATCGTAGTGCCAGTTCTGCACTGGTCCAACTTGTTGTAAGGGGTGGCTTTGTGGGCACCAGGACCAGGGGGAGCAAGCACGGTCTTCTGAAACCTAGAACCGTAGAAGACCAATGAGAGCCTACCGGGGAGCCCGAAACCCCATGTGGAAATAAAATGAGGACACACAATGTGAAGCAGGCAGACGAAACTCAAAATCGAGTCGAGGAGAGACAGATGCAGAAAGACACAGTATTTCTCTAGTGGCACTCTTCCATAGCCAATGTTCCTTCAGATCCAATCTAGTTTTTACAGATCTGTTCTCTGCACATTGCTTTGCATTCCAGTGTTATATCTCCATTCCCCTGAGGTATTTTTGGAAGAATATTTATATGGCAATGTGCTCTAAGACACAGAAGCTCTGTGTGGGGTTCCCTCAAGTTGTGGGAGAAGATCAGAGAGGTTTTTTTTTTTTCAACCATTGCACAAAATAGTGCTCAAATAAAATTACAGTTTACACAGACAGCCTCTCCCCTTCATTGTTTTACTTTAAATTCATTGTGGGTGTTAGTAGTAGGTAGTTTGCCACAATGGGTAATGGTATGATTATTATGGATGAGTGTTTATCGTAAAGGGCATGTTCATGATTTTTAATAATTAAACACAGCATCCAGGGCAAAAAAAAATTTTTTTTTTTTTTTTTAATTGATAAACACCCACTGACTAAGTATAATCCATGGGTGGATAGATTTGCCTAAAATGTGTAGGTGTTTTAAATCCAAAAAAGCATAGTTAGGTCTTTGTTCATAAAATAATCGTGTCACAATTTTAACCCATCCAACATTAGCTGGAGTGTATACCAGGTACTGTTGATAACCGTTTTTAATAATTATCCTTCATTTACAGTAAAACATTTTGGGACCAAAGCGTATTTGTTAAATTATAATTACAGTAAACAATTATTCCATCATAGGCAGACCAATGTAAACTTGAGGATGGGCAGTCCTTAGCTTGGTACTGGTGGTCCATTGGAGGTTGCAACACAAAGGGAAGCCCTACCACAGAGATACACCTGGGATTGACAAGGGGCAGTCCTTCTGCAGGTCTTTGACAGATGTCAAAGTTCCCAGGCAGAGTGTGTCCTGACTGATGCGTGATGTGCCATGCCAGTAGCATCATTTAGTCAGAAGAGGTGTGAGGTCTGCTCACCCAACCCAGATCAGTTCCCCTTGAACTCTCCAACATCCCTGTTCAGGCCAGTTTGTAGACATAGATCCTGATCCTGTGATCAGGTAACCCGGGCCAGTTTAAAAGGTGGTTGTGAACGGCACGGCGTTATAGCGGCACAAAGAAACAACCAGGCTACGAACAGGCTGGGACGGCGCTAGGCTACTAAACAGAGCAGACATGGACTTCTGTGGTAGGGAAACGCTGGCAGGTCGCAGGAGCGCTGTGGGAAGAGCGTAGCAGCGAAGTGAAGGTCAGACCCCCCCAAATCCATTATTGCCCTTGCAGCCTGTGGTACCCAAGTGAATCCCAATCTCATGTGTACCACTGAATGTCCCTGAACTGCACACTCGAGCTTTGAGCAGCATGGAATAGTTGCACGTAGCGCATGTTTGAGTCAGGGGAAAAAGATTACGGACTAAAAAGTTTCAATTAAATTAGGATGCATTTTGAAGAGAGAGATTTCCGGAGCTTGCGATACCGACACTAACCATCATATTTTCAACCATCGTAATTAGGCTGAACACCAAAATAAAACTCACAACCAGCTCGTAGCAGAAGCAGACAAGCTCTCTCCTCAGTCAGGGGAAATGCCAGGACAAGCCGGGTGCATGGAGAAACTATATTGGCAGAGCCCCCAAGTGAGGCAGCTGCACAGCTGCTCCTCTCCTCTACGCAGAACAAGTTTAGCATGTCGGTTTAGCTAGATCTGGCTACATCCACACAATAAATCCTCTTCAGCTGCAGCTCCTACTGTTAGCATGGAGTACATTACCTCTTCCTCGTGACCAGAGCCTGAGGAGGAGGAAGTAAGATTCTGGGGGTAAAGACAAAGGTGTTCCTTTTCTGAGGAAGTGGACAGCAAGAACCCGTTAAAATTTCAGTTAAACCAGGTTTTAAATTCTTCCCCCCCCCCCCCGTTTAACAGTCAGAAGAGGGTCCTCAGTTCATTCATTCATTTCCATTCATTAGCAGACAATGCCAGCGAGCTGGTCGAATGTAAAGACATTTGAAGTCAAATTCAACTGACCCCCTCCCTGAGAGCAACATGGCTGGTTTCTCAACAGCGCACCCTCTGTGACAAAACCTCATCTCCTGCAGAGCAGAGCTGCGCAGGTCAACACATAAACCTTTCCAGAAATTACTTTGATGATCCCCACAAACTCCAGCCATTGTGCATTTGCCTGCTTTTAATTTAAATTTAATTATTCTGGGGTTTTGCCGTCAAGCAGTCCCGTTATCATATATAAACATCCAATAAAAAAATGTTTTTAATAATTCATCTCACGGTAACGACTTAGACATGCATCACAGCAATCATAACCAGGTAACCCTCGTCTCTCTCTCACATTTGTATTTAAAACATAGCTGGAAAGAACAGCAGTCTGGTCTGGGGGATCTGGAAGGTAAGTTAACTGAATAAAAGGAGGCCGCAATTATAAAAGGAACACTTTCCAACTGGAACAAAACTACTTCAACAACAAAGCTGGGGCCAGGTGTACATCTAAAACTTCGCTTTCATTTCTCTCACCACTCAAAGTCAGAGTTTCTCCCATTCTGTTAAGGCAATTAGTGGTCTCCATCTTCCTGGCACCTAGCATGAATCAAAAGCTACACTTCCTCGCGTTGACTGCTAAAAACCTGCTGGCAGTGTCAGTCTCTGACACACACACACACCAAACCGCTTTGTGTTACATAAAGCCCACCCTGAGTCACTGACCCTAGACCAGGTCCTGCTATGAGGTTGAATCCCTAGAGTGGGAGTTGTGAGAGATGATTGGGCAGGACTAGTGCCCAGAAACGCATAAACTAAGACAGCCAGCACATGGAGCCCAAACATGGTTTGACGCAGAATGTGACGTCATTTGGCAAGCTCTCTACAACAGTCCAATACATCCAACATGAAGTGAAGCTCTATTGATCCAAGGCTGGAATTCACCCTATTCTAGTTTTGTTAGGGTAGGTAGGTAGTTTTGTTCGCACCCCTCTTATCAAAGAAAAAAGAAGAAATGAATCAATACTGTGCAATGTCTTATATCAACTGCATATAGTCCGTTTAAATACATTTTGTGTCTCCAATACACACATACAAAACTTCCTTTTGTACTCAAGATACAAGAAGTCATCCTCATCTAACACCCAGTATTTCCTTAGTGTAGAGAATTTGCACATTCAATTAACAATGTCCGACAAGAATTGACAGCAAGTTGGACTGATGCTGACAGAATCTAGTGGATTAAGCAGACTGTATAGTGAGGCTTTCCACAGAACACAAGAAACAACTCTGTTAATAAAACCAATTTAAAAATGCAAAGCTTTCAAATTAAGAATTTTTTTCCAACCTGGAATTCCAGAACTACAAAAGCAATTTTTATAGCACAGTAAAAAATGAAAACAAAACTTATCTGGATATCCCATCTGAACCATGTGGTCTGCCCACACTTCATATTTAAGTTGAAGCTGCGCTTCTGGTATCTGGTATTCCAAGGTCCAAAAAAACAAACAAACAAAAAACAGAGTCATCCAAAAACTGTTTTGTTTAAAACAGAAAAACCACACATCAGCACACCCACCAAAAAAGGGTCAAAAGTCAACAGCATACTAACATGTCACCATAAGCTCAGGTTCATGGCCTCTAAAAAACCTCCACACCTTTCCCCTAAACCAATCAGTAGACTTTTGTGGACCATCAAACCATTGCCTCTAGCCATACCAATCACCCAGTTGTTAATTACTGGCAATTAACAGGTAAACCAAGTTATGTCAGGCTGACCAGTTTTAAAGGGTCGGTACACAGATTCCCTAGCCTAGACACCATGTGTCCTCATTAGAGATAGATAATTTGGTTACGTTAATTTTTTAAATGTATTTTTTTATTTTTAAAAGTCACTGCTACACGATTGGCTAATTACATAAACTGGATTCTAACCAATGAGCTCAAACATAGGCGTTGACCAGTTCTGTCAAAACATTGTAATACAATTTGGAGTGTGAGAACGAAAAACACTATTTAGATAGATAAAGGGAGATAAGATAAGGACGGGGATTTCGTCTACCCTTGGCTAGAGTCGTCAATTGAACATGAAGTTCCGCCGACGTTGCAACTGCAATATCCTAATTGTTGTTAGCACACACCTTATCTTTGGAGCCTAAACGAGCTCACATTGTTTATGTTTAGTTTGAACCGTAAATCGTCGGTATTTTAATCGAATGCTTACATTGTGTGTCTGTTTATCCCTTTAATCGAATCCCAAATACCTATTTTTAGACGATTATAGCACTTGGAACGACACCGTTCCCCCTGACGTCATGTATCAGCTGACTGGTTTGTTTTGTAGGTTAAGGTGGATTCGTCAGGCACTGAGTTCAGGCGACACACAGACCAGGGTCATAACAACGTATTGTTCTGAAAGATAGCAAACGGAGGTCAATTTAGTTGTATTACGTGACTGTAATCGTGTGAAAATAGGCGTCTTTGCCTGACAAAACAAGCGGTTTAACTCCCAAGAAATATGCCTTCAGAAAAGACATTCAAACAAAGGAGGACATTTGGTAGGTAGTGTTACTTTGTTGTTGTTGTTGTTGGTCGTTACACCATTTACACAGTATCGCCTTATATTTTAAAGTGAAATATAGAGTCGATATTTGGTACGTCACCAGTTTCAATCAAAATCGATACATGCTCTTGTTTCTGTCGATGTTGATTTGCCAGTAGCTAGCTAAGCTAGTATTAGTGGAAATCAATATATCTACTTTAGTTACCAGCTATGTCGTATAGGATTCCATATTAACGCATTAAATTTGGTCGTCGACGTATATATAAAAAATACTTCAAAACTTATTTAGAACCGGTTCCTTATGGTAACTCAGTTTTCCTGAAAGAAAACGTATTTCGGCGTATATTACGGTAGATCGCTTATATAATCAAAACATTGCTAAATGTCACAGCGCTTTAGAGTGTACAACGCAGGATGTCGCAATAAAAGTAGAAGATACAACCCTGTTATTCGTTGAGTATTTATTGGTTTGAGATGTCAAGAAGAAAAACAAATGAGTTCTTTACGAATTGCGGAGAGGTGCGCTGCAGAATTGGGGGATGGGGCGGTTGGTGAGGTTTGTAGGCGAAACAAGGCCTCTTTAGAGGAAAATAAAGTCGTAACGATGTACCCCACATGCATAGGACCTTGTTTCTCTCTCCATTACGCGAATATTGGTTATCTCCTATATATACTTGATAGTATTATAATAAAAGAAAGAGCTCATTTTTGAACAGGTTTGATGTTTACTAATAGTTTGTCTTACAGTGCATCTATTCTGCCTAAACAACTCAAGCAAGTATTGTGTAATTTGGCTGGCGTGAAAACAAATTAGAAGAGGTAAATAATGATCGGTCGTTTATTGGCCTAAATAGGCTCTTTGTATTGTTTCCTTCAACATGTCTGAAACATCACCAAGGATGGCTTGAATAAAAGTTATGGTTTTAAGATCTAAAGATGCAGTTTTAGTGTGATAATCGTCGTTTCCTATCCCAGCCAAAGATGACAAACATCTTTTAATATTAACGGAAATTGTACGCAATTGCAACATAAGGATCAGAGATATTTTGAACTACAGACGCCACTGTTACCTCGCGGTCTCTGTCCAGTCATTTGCACGTGGAGGAACTTCTGTAGAACATTCTGAGGAAGCTTCTAACTGAAGTAGAGAATGGGAATCTTTACTGTTGCTAATGGATTAATTTGGCATGTATTTTCTGCAGTTCAGTTTTAAACTACAAATGTATGTACTAATAAGTATTTTCTTATTCAGATTCCATTCAGGCAGAAAATGCACAGCAGGGGCTATCTATGCCCGTGTGTAAACGTATGGCCTAAAATGTAAAGTAATGTCATTAAGCGAGGTCTACTGATATTCAGCTCCACGCTTAAATACATTAAATATAAAAGGCATTAAAGCGCCTTTAAACTCAAACTTATCAAAAACATGTAAGAGATTAAAACTTACCGACACAGTATGCTATAGTGTAATTGTAATTACCTAATGTTTTTTTGTTTTGTTTTCCATTCATAACCTGTGGGGCATGTGTGTTCCTGTTGAATTAACTCAGAACGGTAGAGTGCATAATGTGGACAAAGGGAGCTTATCTGATACCATGGTAACAGTTTCAGTGTTAGCCTTGAGTGTTTATCAGGGTGGGGCTTGCCTAGATAATTTGCATAAAGCCAGTACATTTAAGATAAGTCCCAGAATTCTCTCAAATGCCAGGCGTAGCACCTTTGTTAGTGCAGCTGTTTTGAGGCTCTTAGATAAATCCCTTGTCTATATAACCTGCTGGTTGAAAATTAACATGGGATGCTTGTTTAGTTGCTATAATTATCACCATACAACAGAAGTGTCATCTTATGCCATCAAGCATGATGTTGCTCTTACCAGCTTGTCCAAATCGCTAACATAATAAGTGACTGCGTATTTGTCAAATTTAAACAAAACATTTGACTACTTAATTGTAGTTCACTTTTCTGTTGTTGTCCCCCCCAATAGAACAAAGGGTGGACGATGTCAGACTGATCCGAGAGCAGCACCCCAACAAAATCCCGGTGAGTATCAGCTGTTTTCCCACAGCTTCCATGACATCAAGAAGTAGACCAAAATGGTGTGAGGGTAATGGGGAAGCTCACCAAAAGGCCGTGGGATTCTTTAAAGTCCTTGGTAGAGGCCCGATAGGCTTAAAGGCTCTTGAGCTAGATGCTAATGTTGTACCGGGGAGTAACAGGCCGCTATGGACACAGATGTTCACCTGGTGAGTAACAGGAAGCGTTGCCCTGGGGAAAGGCCAAGGTCAGAGAAGCGTCGGGCGTCCAGAAATATCTCCACAGCCCAAGTTCTGCAGGTTGGCACGGATCTTTCGGCAGACTCTGATGGAACAATGCTTTGTGACACTCGTAACTGCGCCAGCTTTTGCCGGGGAGCGCTAAGGCCACTGTGACAGTGCGAGGGAAAGAGGTCTGGACGCGAAGTGGCGGCTTTCTGCTTGCCAAACGCTTTGTTTGTGACTCGTGCGGTGCCAGAAGACTGTGGTTACTGAACAACATTTTTCAAGTGTCGAGACTTTCATAATCGTCACTGTGTGAACCGTGAATCTAAAAATAAATCTTTATCTTTAAAAATACAATGAATTAACCGTGGGGCCAGGGTTACACAGGTTACATTACTATGAACGAGGGTTTGAAATCAAGGGCGGTATTCTCAGTACCCCGTCAGTTTAATTGATACAGCCCTTTGGTTCTTTTAGTCCAGCCTCAGCACTCATCACTGGTGACAGGGATGTGTTGAGCACAACAAACACCACAGCTGTACACTACATTCATTTATATTCTGACCCCTAGACATGGAAAAAAGAAAAATGGTGATCTAGTAAATATACGCATCCTTTTGATAAAAGCTTAATCACTTTAAAGCCCCTTCAGAAAGGGGGAGGGGAGTCCCTCAGGATCAGCGTTAATGAAGTGTCTGCGTTTCCAGTCCGTACTATCAGCACAGAGGATTGAATTTCCCACTAACCTCCCATCTGCTGCGGCTGACGGACGGATGTCCGGGGTCAATTTGGGAACTCCTGCCTCCGTTCGGATTGATCGGATTAATTCGCCCCTCACGACTAGTCGTTTTTGCACATGCAGTGCAAAGCGCAGGAATAAATCTTGGATATCGCGCGGCCTTCTCGCGTTGGTAGGAGAGGCTGGGCGGTGTGCGTTTGCACGCCGGTTCTCACAGAATGCACAGGCAGAAAAGTCTGGTCTGCTGAAGACGTTATTCTGTAATCAGAGTGGTCACTGATGTTGGCGCTTCACATGAGCTGCTCGGCCCCTTCTGTCTGTTCTATGGGAATAGAGCCATGCCTGGAATCTAACCATCGCTGTGTTTTTAAGGAAATGAAACCCCTATGGGGTTTGTTTTGCAAAAATGCCATTTAACAGTTTATCACAACTTTGTAATATCTGTGCCTTGAATCAGTGGTTTTGGAACTTTGTGATTAAATAATGCCTTGTTTGTTTTTTTGTTCAAGTAGCCAATTGTCTTTTTTTTTTTTTTACTTCTTTTTTCGCCCATTTTGCCAGTGCCTCTGGGCATGAATCCTGCGGTCCCACACACAGGGACGGCGAGATAGTGTAGCTAGTCTCTCCAATACAATTGTCTCTTTTCCCACTCGGTGAAAATATACAGCCCGCAGGAGAGGTTCTGCGCTGACTGGGTGAGAGGCAAGCCCCTCTCCACGATGCTGTGAACCGGCAGGCACCCAGGAAACCTTTAAAGGACCATTTTTAGAACTTTTTACACTTTTTAGGGTTTAGAGAAATCGTGCTCTCCCAGTAGCTATCAAAACAAGTGACTATAAATAAAAACCTGCAAACTCCAGCTTACAGGGCTGTCTGTTAAATGTGTTTTTTAATTAAAAATGTTTTTTATTTTATTTAATTGAGCCTTCCTTTACTCGTCACCGTGCACGCTTGTTTAAGGCCCAAGGCTTAATGTGTGGTTCCGATTGATTTCCGAGTGAATTCAGTGTCAGGAATAAAACGTCACTGATGCGTTTCTAAACCCACACTATCTTCTGTCGTTTCAGGTCATCATCGAGAGATACAAGGGCGAGAAGCAGCTTCCCATTCTGGATAAAACCAAGTTCCTTGTTCCAGACCACGTCAACATGAGTGAGCTTATCAAGATCATCAGGTACCACGCCGTTTAATCGACGTTTGCTTCACCAGCACACAAGCTGCAGGTTTTCCACACTGAACTTAGGTGGGCACCGAGGGTTTCTCTTTAGAAGAGTAGTCATTCCTGCCCTACATGAAATTAAAACATGTTCATAAACCAAACTAATTGAAAACTCTCTATGTGTTTCAAAATTGCAATTGCAAAAACACAATACGTCAACAGAAATATAACGGAGTGTTTGGGTGACAAAACCTGAAGTTGATAAACAGTTTGCATTGTGTCCTGTTGCAGCCACTTTGACCCCAATTTAGAGTGAAATCAATGTGTCAAAACCACATTGTTATATTACATGCGCGTTTTAACCGCGTTCCATTTAAATATGATTTGCTGGCACGTCTCCCCAGCTACTGAACTAATGAGAAGCCTTGAAGGTTGAAGTGTATGTTTTAAAGGGTTCTTGTATTGTAATTTCCGCCCAGTGCACCCTGTACCGACTGTTGCCTGCTTGACTTGATTGCGTCACAGAGCTTGTGCAGGCCGTTGTGCACTGACTTACATCAGGTTTAGTAACGGGATACTATTTTTCTTCTTCAGTTACTGTGACAGAGAAAGTAGGTAAGAGCAGCGTTTGTCTAATGTCCCCAATGTACAGCCATTAACGGCTTTCGATTCCGACCTGCCGTTATCATTTTGAGATCACAAGTTGAAAGGAGCAGTTAATGAGAACTGTGTACTTGGCACAAATGACCTACAGCATCTGAGTACTTCTTATATTTGGTGACTCCAGCCTAAACCTTGACTATACTTCACTCTTGAGGTAAGCAACCTGCTGAACAAAAATCTGTTTTTTTGGCATTTGGCCACTAGGAGGCGCCTGCAGCTGAACTCCAACCAGGCATTCTTCCTTCTGGTGAACGGCCACAGCATGGTGTCTGTATCCACGGCCATCTCCGAGGTATATGAACGGGAGAAAGACGAGGATGGCTTCCTGTACATGGTCTACGCCTCGCAGGAAACCTTCGGAGGGAACACCCTGTAATGACCCGAGCCGGTCAGGCCCTGACGACAACGGCGCAAACCCTGTCCCTGATCCAAATCGCCTAGATATAAATATCCCTGAATCCCCTTGCCTCACCATTAAACAAGGCAACAAGGAAACGTAGAAAACATTTCCTCCGTTCTGCCAAAGGAACCCCAAAGATAGAGCCCCGTCCCCATACCACCCCACTGCTCTGTACAGGTCACCGATAAATGCGAATGTTGAACCAGTACCCTGTAGGTTGTTCTGACTGCGTATACAGGTAGACCTGACCCACAGTTCAACTGGCTTACCGAGGGTGTAGCTGTGTTCTTTTAAAAGCGTTGAGCTGGGACTAAAACCCCGTTATGGACAATGGAAACACTTGCCCCTCAAACTCTCTTTTTGAGCCCAGTTGCAAATTTGTTGAAAGCACATTTTCATAGCGCCATTGCAGACAAATTCCTAACAAGCGGTTTTGTGGGACAATAAAACACCATCTGAACGTTTTTGAGACGGGTGCATGTCACCACTGTTGCCATAGCATGTTGTTTTTATTTAAAAAAAACATTCTGTAATTGCTAGTTTATAATATCTCCCCAACACCTTGGGCCTGGGCCAAATAAGGGTGACTATGCAGTGTTCAATGGGCACAGTCATAATGCAAAACTCATCACGACCGACCCGTCTCTTTCTGTTTCTGTAATGGAAAAAAAACGCGTTTTAAGTGAAGTCTATCTGCCTTGTAAAGTGTCTTTCCTTAGTCCTCTAAAACTGTAGAACTCTGGGAAAAATTCACTGTGCTGCTGAACGTCTGTTAGATTGTAGAATAAGAGTCTCTGCACAGAGAAAAAGAAAGTAAAAGTCCTATATATAGAGAGAGCGTGCATGGACCGGCAAGCTTGTAAAGGGTCACCCGGAGTAGAGTGGGGTCACCCGGAGTAGAGTGGGGTCACCCGGAGTAGAGAGGGGTCACCCGGAGTAGGACTGGGACCTGGTCCTGCCTGCCGCCAGTCCACTCAACACAAAGGAACTTGGTCAGATT
>JAOVYW010046828.1:0-25066 GCA_025775045.1 Hiodon tergisus
GGGGGGGTTGCGGGTTCGGGGGGTTGGTGGAGAGAGAGAGAAACAATAAATCTGAAGATGAGCCTCTAAGCCGCTGCAGACATAAGCAGCAATTAGTGCAGCTGCGGCAGATCCGTCAGTGTTGAATTAGGTTTGATTTTCCTCGCTGAGGCTACAGTTGCACAGCTTATTTAATGGCCCTGTCAGCGTTGGACACAAACCCATGGGCGCTGGGCTTCACAGACGGTCCGTGGCCTTACTAAATGTATCAGATAACACACATTGTGTTGTTGCGGCGTCTGTCAGATTCAATATTCAGATGTTTTCATAGTGACAATATATTGTTCAAGTGAGCGGGAGAAGACATATGCGTATTATGTTGTGTGACCTACCCAGTGAGTCACTGCATACTCTGCCTTTTTCAAAGGATAAGGGGTCACCGGGACTTATTAACCTAAATTTAGTCTTAAGAAGAACAGTAGCTGTAGAAAATGTTATCAGACTCATTCTGATCTGACCAAAAATGAAGACTTGTGGAGGTAATATATTTGAAGCTCGTCACAGTGTACAGGTGAAGATGGAAACCAAGTTACAAAGTACAAAGCATTTCATATTTTAACATCGTACAAAAACTCTTAATTATAGTTGTTACTAATAACAGTTGAAACAAATATATCTGGACGCTTGGGTTTATTCTCGTGTGATCTGAGAGCTTGTAGACGCTGTTAACAGTTGGATTATGAGAAACAGCAGTATTTTAACAACTGAGACAAATCTGTCAGGATAGAAGCAGGTTAAGCAGCTGTGAAAGCATTATGGTTGAACAATAAAAGTCCAACTGTCTGGCCTTAGCAGTTAATCTACCATAAATATTTACAGGGTAAAAAAAAAATACTTCTGGAGTTTTACCTCACAAAGTAATAAAGGCAGCATGTCAGATTACAATAATATGTCATATTATATGCAATAATAAAATATGCAATAAAAATATGTAATAGTATAAAGTTATCTGAAGTAATCAATTACTACATCTGTCTATACAGTATAATGTATGTGATACTGTGTTATAATGTACATAATTCCATATTACAAATTTTTTAATCGATAACTATGTTATCGTTTTTATTTGATTATCCATATATAATAAAAAAATTAAAAAACAGTTATCGAAGTTATGGCAATTTCAATAGCAGCTGGCATGTTTTGATAATACTGCAATGGTATCATTTTTCTGCTATGCTGCACAGCTCAACAAAGCAGAACTGTTTTGTTATTTTAAAGCACAATTTAGAGGTTATATAAGGAAAAATTCTGAGCATATGACAGTCTGTTGACATACTTTAGTTTCCCACAAAAAGTATTTTTAGCGGTTTCGAGATCCCTCGAAAACACTAAACGTCTTGCATGTATATTGTTTATGCATGACTGTATCTTACAAACCTAATACATAGAAAATAACAGACCAATTATAGATTTCAAACAGTGAATGTGCATCTGAGTGTAACTGATGCATAAAATGCCTGAATTAGTATCAATCAGTCAATGCATGGTTTCACAACAAAAAAAGCTTGAGTGTTAAATCAACACTGTCAGTGTTTATGTGAGTCTATGTGGGAACATTTGGTTCCATATAAACACTGACAGTGTTCATTTAACAATGGTCTTTTTGTGGTGTTCTTTTCCCCTTTGACTGTTGTCCCTACCTATGTCAGAAATTCATAGAAAGAAACATCATTCAAAATGTAATCTAAACACCAGATCAGTTTATAATCATCATTATTTTTTATCACTTATGTAATAATAAATATCCAGTAAGGGGATCAAGACTCACCGGTTGTAGCTGTTGAACACCAATATTTGTGAAACACAATCCCAATGTCAGCGCCCTATCGGCATAAATGAGGAAATAATTGCAAAACTCGGCATCTGTCTTTTTTCTTCTTCTTTGTGTTGGTTGGATAAAGTTATTTCATGGACTAATGAGCCTCACGCAGTACAAAGAACACCCTGCTCCCGTCACTCATAAAACCGCTCTTTCATCTGAGTCGTTTGTCTGAATGTTAGCTGCACCACAGATAAAAGTAAGTCTTGCAATTATTTTGTAACCCCTCTATAGTCGGAGCTCATGCCTATTGACTGCTCAGTGCATTTCATCAGTCATATTTATTTTACACTTTAAGCACCCAGTCAGAAAACCAAGTGGCTCGATCCTATCAGCTGTTAATACAATGTTGAACAGTCTGGACTTACTGTTACTTTGGATTGTATTGCTACAATAGGGCTTGAATTTAATCTTTTTATCTTTAATTGTTTTGTGTCATTTGGATACAGTGATTACTATGTTTTAATATTAATGAATTATAATGAATTGATACTAGTAACGCGCCGTGTTCTCTAGGAATAGTTTTCTGTGAGTCACGCCAAACCCTTTTAACATCCAAGGGGGATCAGTCTAGTTCCTGCGTCTACCCGATGAGTAAAGCTGGAGATATTTCTTAAGAAAATAAGAAGAAATAAGATATTTCTTTCTTACCTCTGCAGCATCCCAGCTATTTGTTAGGATCTGTGTGTGACTTAATGTCAACATTGTCTGGCGGAATACATCACTGTATGGCTGCTTGTTTGATGAGAAATTTCCTGGAAAAGGATACAGTCTTTTTTTTCCCCTCAGGCATAAAGGCAATTATCTAATTAGAGACCTATAGAAGAAAAACGGCTGAGGTAACGAGGTCTTAAGTAAACATATTTGCAGATGGGATCCAGCTGAATTGTGCATATGTATTATTTCAAGAACCTTGTCTTGTTCGTTTATTCCTCTTATGGTATTAAGTTCAGCCTTGTTTTAACAGTAGGCAACTGACAGTGTCTTGGGCAGGCAGTATTACGCTTCTGCTCCCTGTGCTTAACTTGCCAGGGTCAACTATTGTAAGGGCACAGTAATCTGACGTCTCATATTATTGTGCCTACCAATGACTAAACAGAAATGGCTGCCTAGAAGCATACCTTGTGTCGCTAAGCTGCCATTGAGCTGTATATGTCCTCACCATCTTGTGCTGTCTGCCCATTGAGCACTCGAGGCATTTGCTAGCGCAGTGAACTACGCAAAGAGAAAGCAGGAGCCACTGCATGCACACTGGGTTATGTTCGCACAATCGCGTTGGATTTGATCTAAACAACGTGAGAAGCTCACATTAACTTATTTTATTTTTTCCTGGCTTATTCGACATGATGTCAGCGAGAGCAATGCCACTGTCGTCAGCTGTGGGCTATACATAAAATAACAAGGGTGAAGTTTGAATTTGTATATTTTAGAACAGGAAAGTCACATTTATTTGACACCAGGAACAATACCAACTCTGCCATTTGCTTTTGCGGGCAGAACTACAACAGTTGCACCAAGTGGCCCCTAGGTTTCCTGGTGTGCCTGTAGAACGGGATCCCTGGTGCCTAAAGAGGTGTTGATCTGGGAGTCACTGACTACGTGCCTAATAATTTGTGCAGCGTAATAATTTATGTGGATCACAGTCGGGAGACCTGCCCTTAGGCAGCCTGTAGGGCCACACCCACACTCAAACCACACTCATTTGTGTGGTTTGCTTGATTGGACCTCACTCAGATGCTTGTAATTAAAATTACATTTTAAACTGAGACAACAGAGCATTCTGGGAAGAAAAGTCTGTTTGGTGGTGTGCTTTTGTTGCTTTGTTATTTTAGTGTTTAAAGCACTGAAAAAGCAGTTTCATTTTTTTTTTCATTTGAGTCTTCTGCTTTCGTTCTACTTGAGGCGTTAACCATACCTCAGCCTCCATATGTCAGACCAGGCACGCCCCGGCGTGCTACAATTCCTTATTAGTCAGAACAAACACTGTTAAATATAAAACACCCTCATGAGAGCACCTCTGTCTGAATATAAAGACCTAAAATAAGCCCCAAGTGAACAGACTGGGGTCTTCCTTTGTTGATCCATTCGATAATATTAAATAATTATCTAATATTTTGTATCCATGTAATCACTACCTATGGTGCTTGTACCCAGGGGCCACTGAATCTTTTTAAACATCACTTGTCAGCAGAGGAAACGCCATTTATGATAGAATGTTTGAGAGACGTTGACGTAGCCAAACCCTGGATGGTCGTAAAGTCCCCAGCAACAATTTGTATATAATTGACTGAAGGAAAAGATTAAGGAAGCCTGGTTCTACAGAAATTGTCGCTCATATTAAGCACAGCTGGGAAGTGGTAAAAAATGCAAACTACAGGGAAAATATTTCCTTTCATAAGACATACAGTCTAATGTTCCTATAATTGCTCACCTAATTTACCTGCTATGTAAATATTTTATTTGGAATGTATATTCAGAAGTAGTTCCTTCAGAATGTAAACACAGCCACTGTTTGATATTTGTTTTTTATTCGCTTGATTTTTAAGGACAAATTCACGGATGACTGCAAGTTCAGGGAGCGTTTTCAAGAGAACAGCTACAACACGTATGCCTCTGTGACACACAGGAACCACCGGACAGGGCGCGAATGGTTTGTGGCTCTGAACAAAAGAGGCAAAGCCAAAATGGGCTCCAGTCCCCGTGTGAAATCCCAACACATCTCCACACATTTCCTGCCCAGGTTCAGTTTGCCGGGGAAGGCTGAGCGGGGGTTCACGATCACAGACAAAAGCAGGGAAAGGAAAAGAGAGCCATCAGCCCCACAGCCAAAGGCTCCTCCTTCACTCACTAAAGTGGAAGCTGGACTGAGGGGATCTGAAACAGTGAAGTATTGGCCCAAATTTAGATTTGGGTAGAAGCGTCGCCAAGTCTGGGAATTCGTCCTGAAAATCGTTGATGGTGCATGAAGAGAGTCCGCTGACCCTGCCTTGTTGTGAGGGCATTCACTTTCAACTTCCTGTAACATTATTATCTTCAACATTTAAAGCATTCCAATCAGAAATCGAATTACACATGGCGACAACACAAAGGGCTGAAAATACCTAACACACAGCTTTACAGTAATGAAGCTACAAAATGAGACTGGTATCTCTGTTGTTCTGTTTCTATTGTATAAAGGTCTTCCTTGCCATAAGAACAGAAACTAATGCACTTTTATTTCACTCCAAGTTAACTGTAATCATCAATGGAATAATGCTGTTTTATTTTAATAGGGATTTTCACTGTTCTGAGAGATTTAGGCAAAATTCCATTTTGTCTTTTGCATTTTACTGTATGCTGTTTTAAATTATATGCTTATTTAATATCTAACCAGCCACAGCTGGTTGTCTTATATGGGTCTGTTTACATGCAAAAACTGAAAAATCCCATGACTTTCCTTATGTCCAGTTAATATATAACAATAGTAACAAATTTAGTTTGACTTATGCAAATTACCTCAAACAAATCAAATCAAACTGTCTAAAGTTCTTACCTAAATGAAGAACCCACTGACCTATCACACACCTGTACAGGCTAATGTGTAACCAATCACAGCCTATGTGCTAAAGAGGCGGTGGCAGATCAAGAGGGGTCTTTTCCAACAGGGGGTATTTAGCACAAGGATTGAGGCCAATTGACATGAACTTAATCCCCATTTAATAACAAGTACAAATACTAGTACTGTGATTCTTTTGGTACATGTACAATCACGTGCCGTGTGGATCATGTCATTAACGCACGACTGCAGTGTAGGAAAAAACCTTGTGTAAACAGCCCCACACGCTACAGACTGAATATGTTCCTTGAATTTCTCCTCCACCCCAAAGCACAACCACATGAGAGAAAGAAAAACCAAATGGAGATTGGTTTGATATGTCGAATATAGGTGAAATGTGAATTGGGGTATTTAACTTCCAGGCCCAGGTTAGCAGCGTCTGAACAGCTGGAGGATCAAGGAGCAAACTGACCATTAAAACAACCAGCTGTTGAGAAATTCCCAACATGACCCTATGGCATTCCTCTTAGGGACGTTCCATGGGGATAAAAAAAGGCTCACATGACTATTTCATGTTTTTCGGGGCAACTCAAGCCATTGGTGTATCAGATGGCAGACAGCCGTATCATTGGCCATTATTTAATGGTGTCATCGTTGAGGGAAAAGCCTGTGGCACTAGCCTTCATGGAACCTGGATGGAGGTGGGGGTGCTTATTCAGTATGTTGTATTATTTACTGATGAAGCAAATGATTTTAAGAGCACATCATTCTTTCACTAACAAGATTTTGGTGCAAAATTACAGTGAATGAACAGCATACACAAATTGCCTAAGTTTACTGAACGTCAGTTACGACTGCAATCTGGCCTGTGTTAGCAACTGATTTACAAAGACAATTATACAAATCAGGTCATCACGAAAATTGATGCTGATCGCAATTAGCACCGGTCCACATATACATGGGATAGACAAATTAATGGAAACAACAAACAATATTTGAATATATATTAGCTATTATGGTGTTGGGCCACCCTTTGCCTTCAGAACAGCTCCAGTACATCTTGGAATACGTACTGCCATTGATGTTTTTGATTGTTTATATTGGGATATTTGATCATTCATCAAGAACCAAAGCCTCCAAAAGAGATGAAGGTGGTGGAAACTTCCCATAAGGGTTAAACAATGTCTATATCTGGTGATTGTGGAGACCATGAAAGGTGTTTGACTTCATCCTGGTGTTCACAGAACCACCCTTGAATCCGTTTAGCAGTGTGTATGGGGGTTTTATTGTCTTGTAAAATGGGAACTTCTAGAGGAAACTATGTTTGCACCACAGGGGGCATCTGGTTGCTTAAAATGGCTTTGTATTACTTGGCCATAACTCTACCATGCAGAATAATAATCAGACCCCATGACTTCCACGGAATGTTTGCCCACATCATAACAGATCCACCACCATGTTTAACAGTTGGGAACAGGCAGTGTGGGTTGAAGGCTTCCTTTTGCTTTCTCCAAATGTAAACCCGTCCAGATGGAAAAAAAAACAGTCAAAGACAACTCACCAGACAATATAGTTGTTTCAAAACTCAGGTTTGGTTTCATTACACCTGGTTACGAGTTGCTGTGCATAGGCCTTGGTTACAAGCGGTTTACGAATGGCAGCCCCGCCAAAAATATCAGCTTTGGGAAGCTAACCACATGCAGTTTTTGTTGAGACTGGGTCAGTGAGGTGTAGACTGAGTTCCATGATCATTTCGGTGCCTGTTTTGCGGTTTTTAACCACTGTTCTGTTGAGTATCCGTATATCCCTGTCGGTAAGCTTTGACTTGCGACCGCTGTTCTTCTTTCCTGATTCAGTTTTCCCTTGTTCGGGGTATGCCGTCATGGTTCCTCTTAACACATTAAATTATTTTGCTGTTTCTGTGACTGATGCACCTGCAATTAGGAAACAAACTATTGGATCTCTTCCTTAATCTGTTAGATTATCTCACATTACTATTTTACTATTACTATGACATTTATAGCGAAAACATGTTGGCAGTTTGTGTTGCAATTAATATGAAACACGTGTAGAATTATTTTCAGTTGTGATTCGGTTACCTCAAAATACAAATCTTTTCTTCATTATTCCATTATTCTGTCTACCCTGTGTATATATCCAGTGTCATCCAGGCAAACACACACAGTTTGTTTCAGAATTTATTATTTGTTCTTCCTGAAGGTTTGGTTTTCGTTTTGTTTTGACAGAAGTATTTTGTATTATTTTTTTAAATATATGCTTGAACTTCACACCTATGTTTGTCATTGGTGTCTCATGAAATACAGAAGAATATATTTACATTTGTTACAAATCCAGCATCTTAGAGAGCATCACATCGCTTGAAATACAGGGGTGATAAATTGGCTATAATCTACGGTTTCAATTTTATTCTTGCAGTCAATTCACCCTACCCAATATAACAGATGACTGACCTGCTGTGAAGTTTTCTGGCTTTAGATGAATCTCTAAAAATAAATTCAATAAATTCAGTTTGTGAAAAATTGGGACCCTTTAAATCTCTTCACAAGAAGTCAAACGAATGAAACATTTAAAACTTGTTATAGTTTGCCAATAAATCAGTGGTTCCATCGACAAAATTCATAACATAACCTCTTACTAATAACAACAAAGTACTGGTTGCACCAGCACACTAATTTATCATTTAAATGTACAATACGCCAACATATTGCGTATTACTGCTGACTCTGTAACATTGAGTTTGATTGGTTTCCGGAGCCCTTTTAGGACTTGAGTCTTTAGCTTAACAGCTTATCATTTCTCCTTGCGTTGTGAGGCTGTGCCTTGTGTGTGGCGGTTACCATTAAACCAATGTTCCTACAATAAAAAAACACTGATGAGAGAATGGTTACATCAAAAGGAACATATTTGTCAGAAGGTAATTTTTTTATCATATTTGTGCCAAAATTCACTTTACATCTACCGTACAGGAAATTTCTGGATTCAGTCAAAGGGATTTTAATGTAGACTGGCTGAAAATATGAGACTCAATAAAGTTTGATTTTAGAAAAAAAATGTAAAAATACTAAATGCACATTAGGTGCAACTATTCTAAGACACTCCAATTAACACTTTTATAAATGTTTACAAAATATATTTTCAGAAATGATGATTTTGGGGAAAATCAGCAAATTTGGGAAAAACTAAAGCTTAACTATCCCTGTGGTTTACTGCTGTGCAATATTGGTGTGTGTCAATCACATGCTACTGCACTGTATGTTTTCAGACCTCACAGCATACATTTCATTTTATTTTATTGACTTATAATTAATAAATTAAAAAACACTACTAGCCTAAACACTACTGTAACAGCATTTGAATGCAATGTTGTGAAATAATCATGAATAAATAAAAAAACTGAATTAGGAAATTATTACTGTAGTAGCATTAGTAGGGCAACTGTTAGAAAATTTAATCGATAAAGCTTTTTAGCTCATGGTTGTGTTCTAGAATTATGTTGTGGCTACTATTTTTACTGCCTGAATTCAATATGAAAATTGAAACAATATAAAATCGTTTTTAAAAAAATACATTTGAAATAAATGGAAAATAAAAAAACATTAAAATAATCCATTTGATAATTCATATGGAAATTGTAATCGATGAACATAAAACAGGTGGTGTGGCAAAAATGGCAGCCTACTCCGAGAGTGAGATCATTAAATTAGTGAAACGCAAGTGAGCGTTGGGAATGATGCTCTCACTGCCAACCTGAGGTTCTCTTTATGGTCCTGCTGTGAGTTTGTAGTTTGGAGCATTACTGCTAATGTGACACAAGAAAGGAGTTCAAGAAAACTGTATAAACTGCAGAAAATACACATATGCTTGTAATTCAAATGTATTCAATCACATTTTTGCCCAACGACTCCAACAGCCATTTTAGACACCAGCAGATGATAACCTTCTCACCCTTTCCGCTTGTTGTTAATATGGTAACCCTTCTGCCCGAGGACTGTACTAAAGAGAACAACTTACCAATTCACTTTTCATATTCATGCTAATTCTATAAAAAGGTATAGATATGTCCAGAGCACCTGCACACCTCATACAGAAGTGACTAAATATTTCGAAACTCCCATATTCCATGTTGTCTCTACAAAGGCAGACACCTTTCTGATCTATGGTACCAGTAAGGAAAGGCTGGGCATTCGACAGTAATTTGTTATATTACTCATCAATTATCCATCTTGCTTTCACTTACAAAATTTTGGTACATTTAATAAAGCTACCAAACAAATTAATTAAAGTGTAAACTTTATTATTTATTTATATTTTTTTTATTATGTACACAGTTTTAGTCTTTGGAACTTGAGTCATTTAAATCCAAACTATTGAGATATGCTAAGCACCCCTGCCGAGTATTCGTCAACTTGACCTGTGCTTGACTTATGTTTTCGCAAGGACCACTGTTGCTATGGTAATCTGAGTTATAAACAAGATGGCCGAAGATCATGAAGAAGAGATCGACGATAATATTGTGACAGAATTTCACACTTATGAAGACTTCTTAGATTCACAAATAACGCCTCTGGATTTATATTATCTTGAGGTAAAGTTATAATCATTTTACCGTACGTTTGTTCCCATTTTGCTTACAAAACTGGATGGATAACTTTGTGATGTTAGCTTACAAGCTAAACTGCATTTTTTGGCACCTAATTAGCAGTATATAACCGTTTAATCGTTGACAATCCGTTGCAGTTGCTGCAAATAACCGTCTGAAATAATAACGTAGCATTTTTTGTTTGTTTTTGTATGCTTACGTTGGGGCATATCTTCCAACCCCGTAACACGGTAATTGTTACAATTTTCTCTGGTTTGTTCGTTATTTAAGGAGTGCAACAGTTATCTTTCACTTGACACCTGCATATCCGGATAAGTTTTCTAAAAATAACATACTATATTTTTGCTATCTACTTTAATGGAATATCAGAAGCTATATCTTCGTATTGTATATGGAATTATCCTAACAATGTAATCTAGATAAACACTTTAATAAGCATTATTTCTGGCGAAATCTGTTAATTACGGATTCGTTGTGTATTTCCAGTGTTTTTTCTTAATGTCAATTAAAGTCAATATCTAACGCAATAGCCCACAGTTTCACTAGATGGCGTAATCATTCTAAGTAGGTAAAAAGTTTCCCAACATTAGCTAATAATAAGAAGTTTCCTACCATTTTACAGTGACACATTAAAACATAGTTTGAGGTTTTTCTGTGAAGTCAATTGTTCCCCAAAATAGAAAGAAATAGATAACAACAGCAATATAGTAATACTGCCGTAGGAAATGTCAAATTTTCTGACAATCAGACAACTGCTGGATAAGGCTAGGAAATCTGCAAGTCTCAACAAAATTCAGATGCATTTTTTAAAAACTTGGTTAGAGTTCTTCATTTTTCATGCAGAAATGTTTTTGGCCATGGCTGTAAAAATTCTTGGTAACATCTTGTGTGATGTAAAAACCTAAATTCTAACTTCTGTTATTTTTACTCATTGAAAGCTCACATCTCTAACATTTATTCAAAAGACCATTTGACTTAAATTATTGGGTCCATTGGTTATTTTGAAAATTAAACAGTTTTTGTTTCTTCTGAAAAGTTGGCTTTTTACAGTATGTTTTCCTTGATGCGGATTTATAAATCTCTGGAAAACGGTTATATTTCCTTTATGCAATACATTTCACAACACAAAATGGGCCCTTTATCTTGTTTCATATCTTATCATGAGTTTAGTGTGTGGTCATATCCCGTATATGCCTGTTGCACATCACAAAACCTAACAAAGTGAAAACAACAATTTAACATACTTAACAATTATTAACAACAATTCAATATGATTTGGTATCACACTACGTCATTGATAAACATATTAAGTTACTACTGATTACTTTTGTAGTTTATTGGCCCTGATTTTGTTTGGTATGGCTTACTACTTGGAAATGGAATACATTACCTTGTTTTGGTGTTAAATTAGAATACACACCGGCATTCCCTAACGCCACCAATGGTCAGTTTATTTTATTTTTTATTTAAATTCTGGAGAAAATTAATGTTGAATGTACAATACTTTTGAACAACTGCTATAACACAATGTTAGAAAGACTGCACAATCAACGTTGCTGAGGCATTTACATACATTGCCGGCTCTAGTTAAACAAAGAGCAAGAAAATAATCAAATCTTTTAGGTTTCACTTTAGAAATAACGCCATGACCCGCCAATGTTTAATTGAAACATATCTTAATTATAATCTGATACTCAGGCATGCTGTATGTGACTCTTTGTTTATTGTAGCTCCATATTGAGAGCACAATGGGACGCTGGTCCCCCGTGGGCCCTGGTAGGAATGGCCGAATAACATTTTTTCCCCATGACCACTTGCTTACTTGGGATTTGTTAATGTGACGCTCAAGAGACGAGGTGCATAAATAATCAACCCTTAGGTTGTTGGAGTTATCCAAAATAATGCGCTCAATGTGTGTTTTATTAACGGGTGTGTATTCCCAAGACTCACAGACTCGCTGTAAGGCTCAGCTTTCTTCTCAAAGGCTGATTGAAAATACTCACGTTATTAGTCTTAGAATTACCATAAGTGAGCCAGCTTTTGTTTAAAATTATTTAAATAAACTTGCAGACTTTGGCATCGTTTGACATAGCCATTTGTTTCTAATTATTAATCCCTGACATAAAGATAGAAAATAAACAAATCCTATTTAGACAGTTAAAAAGAGTTGCATCTTTATGGATTCTCAAAGCAGTGGAGTTTTCAGAAACCATTTTGAAACTGTCTACAAGGATCCTCAAAGTCATTATAATTATGCAACATACCAACCTAACTATTAGTTCTGACTACTACCCTAATATTACCACTAGGTGGAAATGTTGCTCAGTTGAACCCTGTATGCTCACAATATAGGGTTTCAACCAAAGCTTTTCATAACTTTTCTAAAATAAAAATAAACAATTTGAAGTCCATAATTTTTACATTTAATTTTGTAGAGTATCAGCATTGTATCCATATACAAAACAGGTAGCCCAGGTCAGTGTTGTGTATTGAGTAATTGTGTGGATTCAGTATGGTTCATATGCTTTGTAATTCTGTTGTTCTAGTTCTGTATTTTAATACTCAAGAGGCAGGTGGAAAACACCTTATTAAAATGTTAATGGCTCAAACTTTATCCAGATAGGTAGCTGAATTACTTACAAATGGTTGTATGAATTGAAGGCTGCGAAGACTGGGGTTATTTTTAAGGAAATAACTAGATTCGTTGCTACTGCACCACATGAAAGCTTTGTGGCTTTTTGAAGAAAATAGGACTTCACTTGTCTGGATGCTGAGGGCTGCATGAGCACTGGCCTCCGATGACATGTGGCAGAGCCCTTGATCCACCAAGCCACTGGGCTGCCCACATAGCTCTATTTAGATTATTTTGTCATGCACATGGTTCTCTAACACAAATAAGCCCATGACTTCTTGTTTGCTTCTTTAAGCAACCCCCTCAATCCCGTCCCCAACACTTATACACATGTATCTTGAACACAATGGTTCCTTTGTAGGAAAAAAAATTCTGGCCGTATGTCTAATTACCCAGCCTCACCAGTACAGTTGTAGATGATTTGCTCCAAGTGTTGTAAAATGGGGGGGCTGGGGATGTTTGGGGTCTTCTCCTCAGTGTGTTCCACCTAGGGTTCCAGCACCCCAGCTCACCAGATAATTTTCATTGCTCCTCTAGGATGAGGAGTTGGCCCGCCAGCTGGTGGAGCTGGGCTACAGGGGCAGCGGTGAGGTCCTAAAAAGGGAGGAATTTGAGACAAGGAAAGCAGCTGCAGAGGCCTCCAGGCTTTCCAGGAGGAGCCAGCAGAAGTAAGCTCATTTGCAATGACACTCTTGGATTTTGTGGACGCCTATGTATCTGCGTTTGTTCCATTTCCTAGACCTATTCACCTGTAAGAGTGGAGTCTAATAAACAAATATTTCTTTAACATGATTGAGCCAAGTTATATTTGTCTAATAATCATACTAATCATACACAAATTAGACTTCTGATGCAAATCAAATGTGAACCTTTGGAATGGTAAACCATTAACTGACCAAATAAAGAAGCAAACATACTTGGTATTCATGAGACTTTATAAGACTGTGGAGTAGCTATTTTTCAGTTTAACGCCATGATCGTTAGGAGGTGCTAGTCAAGCAGCTGTGAATTTGGGAGGGCTCGTTTGTGCGTTACTGTCGGACACATACGCCAGTGGCGTAACGGACGTGGCTGTTTGTTGTGGATTTAGAGTGAGGATGAAATAATGTCCTAGGGTTATCTGCCTTCATGGTTCCTGCCATTTCCTTTTCCTATAAAACTGACGTCACTGTTTAGGTTCAGACAAGTATATCCTCGCTTGTTGAATGTCCAACGTTTCCTTTCAGTCTTCTTGTAATAATAAAAAAACGAGGATGGTGATAATAAAAAATAATAAACATAACGGCTTAGCATGCAGTTATAGCGTTAGTCGAAAATGTGTTTTTAGTTCAGATACATATTAAGTAAAAACTGATATGCTGATAAAAAACCTGCTTTCCTGTTTCCCTTTAACCCCTGTGGATCAGAAAGCTGTTCTAAGGGTGGCCTTTCTGTTCTGGGAACAACTTTGCCCTTTTGTTTATCTCTTGAGGACAGACTTTTTTAGCTGACCGTCAACTTTTTCCTACTTTGAGTCTCCCTGCTTTCACAGACCCTCGGTACGAACAGGTGTATAAATAAACTGGTTTTTATTTTACGGCTATGCTTACATCTAGTGTGCATCAGGTCAGTGATTGTCCCTGCACTTGTTGTAGTACACTATTTAGGGATATCAGGCAAACCTCGTTGTTCACTGCAATTAGTTTGCATGCATTCGCCAGGCTGAGTCATATGATTCAGATTTACAGGTGTCAATCTGGATCATGTGATTTGCAGACTGTGGCAAGTAGTTCCAAGTGGGTTTGGTTTGCTCGATTTAAAAGGGGAAGCCAGCGTCAACACCTCTTATGGCAAATTACAGTCACAGGGTGTCATATTGTGTTAATAAGTAACCTCATTCAAGTCTAATTATCTGGGAGCATACATTATGCATTCTCGTGACCAGAATGGAGAGAGGCTGGTTTTAAAAATGTACAGACGGACTTGACAAATGGGAATTCAGCTGGCACGGTTACTGTCAGGGTTACCAGCAGGCAACACAACAACAAGGACTACATCAAAGTAATGCTCACGTTCTTTGTTGGGACAGGAGAAAGAATATCTCCAAAGGCTGTATTTTTTTACCAAGGTGATGACAATGATGTTGGGAGGCAGCGCAGGTGTGCCAAAGAAAATAGCCCCACAACTTCCTGGCTACAAATAATTGGTTCTCAGTAGCAAAGCAAATGGTGTTCTATAAGTTCTAGAAGGTTTGGAAAAACATTTCTTTTAATTGTAAGGCCAGCTGACCATGCACTTTATTGCTTGGTCATGGAATTGTAGTTTTTTTCTCTTCCCATCAGGCTACTAGCGTTAGCTCTCCCATGTAAATGTGATAAAGCTGAGATTAAACTTCAAAATGATGCCAAGCTGTTATTATGATTGCCTTTGTCTGTGCTTCCATGTCCAGAGTTTAAGTCAGCAGTGGGTGTACATCATCGCACCCCATTGGTCAACATTGCTCTCAGGATTTGTAACTATAGAAAAATTATAGCTGATAAAAGGTCTTTAAGATCGTCAGGGCATCATTTATTTAGAGACGCAATCATTAAAAATATTAAGTATGTACAGTTTGCAGTGTGTGGTTTGTCTGAATTACCGGCATTTTTTGACCAAGTGATTAAAATGACCTTGAATGTCCCTTGAAATAGTCAATTATAAGGTGCTCTGGTTTCCAAATCCATTGACAAAGAACTTCAATTAAAAAATTAAATAAAAAACAATATGGACTTATCTCACCACTGAGCATAGGCAATACCCTTGATAAAGCCTGTTTAATTGTAAACTAAACCATTTAGAATTACTTCAAAACAACTTGTGCCATTTTCGGCTTAGCCATTATCTCATAACGGAGAGTTTATAGTGGGGGGCAATAGTTAGAGCAGGTGTTGGGCCTTTGTCCTTTTCCAACAATAGTGAAATAATCTCTTTGTTTACTCCTCTAAGGATTGGCCTTCCGTCAGCAGTTGTAGTCATCTTGTCCAGTCACAAAGGACACAGCTGTGGCCAAAATAACATTGCAAAGCTATTGTGGGATGCCATTCTGCTTAGTGGATTTTCATTTCTTCATAGTTTGTCCCTCAGTAAATTCTATCTAATATAGTCTATAATTCTGTGTTTTAATGAATGTTAGCCTGTGGTGCTCTGTAGTGTCATTTGTATAAACCTGAATTACGAACAAAAAAGATTATTCATTGATCTAGGCCTGTATATGAGATCTCCAGTGAAGTTATAATTGGTTCTATTACTTTCAATTTAAGCAAAGAATCAGCCTAGAAATAGGTATAACAAACTTCTAAGGTTTCTTTCTATCCAATGATGGTAATGACAAAACAAACTGGGGACTTGGTATAGATTAAAGCAAGACAGTGGAATGGAGAAAGGGTGTGTAAATCCTGCAGCTTTGTATCTACTCCTTGGCCAGGCTGTAAGAGGCATCGGGTTATTTGCGGTTATTTGACCATTGTACCCTACTCTCATTGTATGCTGAATTAACTCCACTTTCCACAGTCTGGTTAATATGCTTCGTATCTGCCAAGTTAAACCAAAATGTTATACTTGAATAAGTGCAGTGAGACACTACCTCAAATCATAAATGAGGACAAGAGATAATAAATCTTTAAATTAACGTATGCATTGGTTTAACGCCAAAATAACTAATTTACTGTACTAACAAACATTATAGCTGTTGCTGATCTCATGAACGTCAGGGAATCTGGGGTTTCTTTTTTTTTCTTCTTCTCTCAGCCAGCCCTGCCACACTATGCGCTGGCAACGGCCTACACTATTGAGGTTTGTGCAGTCTCTATTACATGTGCTGTCAGCCCAATTGCCTCCTGACAGGCTGTGTGACAAGCCGAAGAGAGACGACAGATCTTCTCCTGCCAGCCCTGCGGACACACACATCCTGTCCACTCCCAGCCAGCGAACCGCGCTGAGTCCGCGTCGTGCTGGAAGAATGCTTATACCACCACTGTGTGCTTGAGTGCGTGTTCTTTTGTATATTACTGTCGGATATTCAGTCCTGGATTTTTAAGGTCATAGATTTTACCATTTACCAGCAGGTGCAAGCCTTCCCATATTCCATGTGTAATTTGTATACATTAAAAGAGGCATTCATAAAAGCAGATCATTCAGAGGAAAACCTCAAATTGTGATCTTTTTGATGTGGTGATACGCTAAAAATAATATGGTTAACATAACGATGCACTTATATGGACTGCTTTTGATCAGTAAGAAGAAAATCCAGAACACATTGCTCAAAAGCCAATTATCCTCCATAAATAACAACATTAAGGAGAATAGGATTGTGCCGTGCTTGTTCTCATCTAATGCTAATATTCTGCCTGTCATATCTGATCTTAGGTTACATGCAAAAAGTGAGTGGAAAAGCAGAAACTTACGGATAATCTTTGTATAATAACAGTTTCACCACGGAAACCGCATTGGTGTTATTCGTGCATAATGACGGAGCTACGCTGTCCCACGCGGACCACTTCAGACAGTTTCAAGTGATACAAGATCATTTGTTTGCTGTTGCTCTCCTGTTTCACCTTGTCTGAACCAATATCCATGGGTCAGGCTTCTCAAGTGTGTTCATCCCGACTCTCGCACTTCAACGAGATCGCATTTCCTTCCCTTTCCTGGAGGCAACTCCTCAAGGATGATGTCACACTTGCAATTTACCATTCCCCTCACCGGGGCACCTGTCGGATGTCCGCCAACAATTGCATCCATTCAAAGTCAGTGACTTCGCTGGGGGCCCCGTCACTTTTGCTGCCAATTCTTGGCTTTATGAGAGACGCATAACACACACCGTTTGTTTCGTTAGCATTTTTGCTACATGTATTTGTTTGTTTTATCCTTTCAAGCATTTTTGAAGTCTGTAGAAAATGTAATACTGTCTAAGATACAATATGGTGTTCGGAGCCACTAGTATCTCACAAAAGACTTTCTTTCTGCATCCAAACTGCCTTATATACTTTGCTTCACTCTATTTTCTGCTGTCCCATCGGCGTGCATGTTACATACGATTGCTTTTTTGTGTAGGAAATATATGCCTCATAAACATCCTATGTTAATAGGGAGGTAGTCATTCATGGTTGTGACGGGAAGTAGTATACAAACCAACCACTTCCTTGGCGACCTCAGGCCTGCACAGAGGAGAGACATTGAGGGCTGAATTATTATTATTATAGCTTTTGATGCGCAGGTTCTTTTCTTTTCCTTTTATTCATGGTTCCATCAGTTCAGGCACGGCCCTGATCTTTGTGTCTACATCCAGGATTGGTTTGTTTGAGAGTGCCCCCCTCCTCCCCCCGGAAACGCACAGCACTGGGGAAGAACAATTGTGGGAAAGCAAAGATGTGTAATTGGAAACCTCAACACTGATGATGTTCATGGAGGAGCGCTGGTTCATCAGGGTGCTTTATCTGTCATTGCTCTTTGTGGGCCTGGGCCCATTAATAGAATAAACTATCAAACCATTCCCAGGCAGCCTTTCCCTTACTGTTCGGAGAAATGCATGATTTTGTTAATGACAAACAATGTTCAGTGTTCAGTGTTGGTCTGTCCCTCATTGTAATCACGTCTGTTTATGCTCCCCGACCACGTTGATTACTCACACCACATATGACTAATCACATGCAGGAGCTAGTTGCTCTCTAAATAAACTTAGAGTCTTTCTAAACATAGTCTTTCATTTATTTTTTGTTACTGTTTATCGCTAATGAGCTGCGTTTCACAACTGTGGATTGGTAGCAATTAGGCTGTGCTGAATGTATTAAATAGAACAATCAAGTGAATGGAATATTTTCTTTTATATTTAAATCTTTTGTTATGAGCCACTATTGTTGTAAATGCATGGTATATGTTGGGACACGTTCCTATTTATTAAGCTGTTTCAGGTGTTTTAGGATTACTTCTGATTTAACCAAATGTTAGTGTGTTTCACATTATATAGCTTGTGAGGATTCTGGAAGGCACTGTAATCATACGCTTTGCAGTTTGGAAGCTTTAATGACAAACGCATTCACTGGGTTCTGCAACCACCTGTGGGCATTATGTCTATGAGAGGTATATATCCACAGAGCAACTCAAGCTGTTTCATTGGACCCAGTCCAAGGACCACCGCTAACTGATAGGCTGTTCTGGTGTCGTTTATCCGACATATGCCTGGCAAGCTAAAGAAAATAGTCAAAGCTATGAATAAAAACAATCCTATTTTTCAACATTGCGGTATTTCCTCCGCTTTTAAAAAATGTTTTCAATTTTTTCAAGAATTCTTGTCGAACGCATGTTAGAGTGAGAATGCTTTATTTAAAATAAATTGATGTTGAAAGGCCAAATGAAGCATAGTATTAACTCCTGTGGTTAAATAACTTTAGCATGAAGTTGCGATTGTTAGCTATTATAATCTGAGACTGAAACCAGATAGGCAACAAATGCAAACCAGAAAGCATATATGGGAAATGTTTGAAGATGTATCTGATTTATACAATGAGAGTATGCAGGCTTGCTACTGAATTTGATGGATGACATTTTTTTTCCATTTTCATTTTGCCAACATGTTGAGTTACGTATTTCATACTATACATACTGAAGATGCACAATTTTTATGTTCACCAAGATGTCCTCTTCTGAATAATCGTATACCGCTACAAAAGATTATTGTTGAGGATGATCTGAAGGGGATATGACGGGCTGATACTGCAGTGTGTCGACTATGAAACACTCTATATTATAGTTGAATAATGGAAACAATGTTTGCAACCCTGAACTGTGTTATAATACGGGTGTCCAGCAAAGTTAGGTGGAGGTTGGGGGATAGACAAAGCAAACAAAATAAACTTAGTGACAGTTTTTTTTCTGCAATTATACAAATATTGCTGGTAGTTATTTAATACGTCAACAATTTTATCTGATTACTTATCAGTGAAATTGACGCTTTCACCCTGTTAAACTTGTTGTAATAAATTTACACCGGAGTTGAATAAAACAGCAGTTGGATTTTAGAAGCTAAGTCCTCTACCAGTCAAGTTAGTACTCTTGGTTATTTCTGACTATTTCACATACAGGGTTTAAAACATTTGTTGATTAGTTGGCTATGTTGATGATTAGTGTCTCATTGATATGATCAACGTGCTGCACGCGGTTCCAGCCATGTTTGTCATATTTTTTTCTATAGAAAGCTGATATTTCATTGGTTTTATCATGAGAAAAAAACAAAATATTAAGAAACGCTGTTGCTCTTTTCCACTGTGTGCAGGAACACGTTGTTGCTCTTTTCCACTGTGTGCAGGAACACGTTGTTGCTCTTTTCCACTGTGTGCAGGAACACCCTATGCTCTTTTCCACTGTGTGCAGGAACACGTTGTTGCTCTTTTCCACTGTATGCAGGAATACGCTGTTGCTGTTTTCCACTGTGTGCAGGAACACGTTGTTGCTCTTTTCCACTGTATGCAGGAATACGCTGTTGCTGTTTTCCACTGTGTGCAGGAACACGTTGTTGCTCTTTTCCACTGTGTGCAGGAACACGTTGTTGCTGTTTTCCACTGTGTGCAGGAACACGTTGTTGCTCTTTTCCACTGTGTGCAGGAACACGTTGTTGCTCTTTTCCACTGTGTACAGGAACACCCTATACTCTTTTCCACTGTGTGCAGGAACACGTTGTTGCTCTTTTCCACTGTGTGGTGGCCACATCTTAATACTACCAGGTTGTGAAGGTATATGTTTATCTACGGGGCACTGCTGGAGTACAGAGAGTCTAAGATTGTGTAGCAGTTAAGATACGATTCTTGAACAGATTCATTCATTAGGACTGCCAAGAGTGTAGCAAAACAATGAGTGAATCTTTCATTGGGGAATTAAATAGCTTGAAAATAATAAATGTTATTTTTCATCCATTTCTTGTAAACCACAGCTTAACTTCACAGTGGGCTGTGTTAGAACAAGCATCCCTCTTTTATGCCATTTGTACTTACGATGACATATTCAGGTGAAACCATGTTCCATATACCTGGAGTCTATACACTCGATACATTGTAATCAGAAGTGACAGAAGATAAAAATGAAATAAATTGTCATGCTTCATGGAATTTCCACTGACATTTAACAGAGCTAAATTTCTCCTTTTTTTCCCCCTGAAGAAATTTGTAAAATATGCCAAGTAAGTGCTGATTCTTAAAGAATGGCTCTATTATTGTAACTTACTTCCAGTACCATCTGTTGGGCAATTGAAGGGGGGAAAAAATGTTGATTTCATTGAAATAAGAAAAGAAATAAGCCTTTGACCCACAACATCTGTTGCTCTTTGAGAGGTCTTCATCGAAAATATCTTAAGAATGATAGTTTAGCCCCTTTCTTAGAATGTCTTGTTGAGATTTAGGTAAAGCCAAAATTTTAAGGGGAATGTTAAGCTCTCTTTCACTAAGATCTTTTTAATGACATTTCATTAATAATGGTTAGAATTATTTAGCTGTGACCGGTTATGGCTTTGTTTGGAAGTAAGAAACCAGCAGCTTAATGAAACTTAGGGACTGGAACGAGCCACTTTTTTTTGGCATGCGCGATACAAGAAGGTTCATGTGCTATATTGGATTTCTTTTATATTAGATTCCATGATTTTCCTTTCAGCTGTAAAAACTGGTAGTCTAAGGAGTTGCAGACAAATCTTTATACGAAGTACAGGCAGTGCAGAGTGAAGTGCAGGCAAGTGGAATCTTTTTCTTTTCAGAGTTTTGGAGAAGAAGAAAAAAGTTAGCTTCCTACAGTTGTTCTGCAGTTTTTTTATTTATTATTTCTTGATATTTTAAATGTTTAAATGGTGTGTCTATAGTGGATATACATTTTAAACAATCCAGGGTATATATAAGCACTATATAAGAAAATGCATGGTGTGCTGTTATGGTAGACGTTTTAAGTCTTTCACAGACTCATTTTTATCTATTTATACGGTCAAAAATAAATTAAAACAAGACCCAATCCACACACAATGGAAGCACAAGGATATACTTTCTTTCAGTACTGAGTTAGCTTACTAAATAATTGGGCATTAAAAATACCAAATTCCACCTTACTCTGAAACCCATTGCATTTTGATATTTATATATTACCAATAAAGTGTTTGAAGTACAGCCTCTTCTTTTACTTTAAAACTTCTGAGACTTCTGCTTTATGTACCAGTAGTGATCTGCCTAAAGAGAGCACGTTTAAAATAATTAACTGGCTGTCAGTGTAAACTAGGGAGGACCCGAGTGCTCCAAGAGACCAAAATATTCATTTGTAACTGCTGATTTCTTGCACGCTTTGGTCTCTTTTATAAGCTGGTTAGAGCTGGTTTTTGGTTTTGAGTTATGTTTGAACAATGAAACATTCTTAAAGTATTGATTGCCCAGTTGGCAGTTTTTGCACAGCAAAACAGAGTTCAGATTTGATATATTAGGGCTATTATCCAATATTACCTTGTGCATTGCACCAGCACTGGTTACTGTCATTAAGAACTTAATATTATTACAGGAGTTGTTTTCCAGTCATCAATATGGCCATCATTTTATGCATAATATAAAAGAAAAGAAGACTTAAGCACCTATTTTATTGTCTTTTACTTCCGCACATGACCACCCATGAGCAAACAGCCTATTACATTAGTTATAATAATTATATTGTGAAGGTGAAGTTTTTGTTAATCTTCCTAAATGAGGCTTGATAAGAGATTTTCAGTGGAAGGAAACTCAAATCCTCCCTTTTCTATGTTGTTTGTAGAGGTGTTATTCATCCTCGAAGCGTGACCGTGTGTGTTTCTTTAGCTACTGGATGGGGTAACCCCATTCACTTGCCTCCTCAGCACCTGTGTTTACGTTGGGGCCTCGGCCCCCATGACCCAGCAGCAATCCTTCACTCACTCACAAGTGAGCTCCCAGCCTCCAAATATGTGCTGCCTATGCACTTTCACTGGCATGTGATTCCAGTCAGACTTTCATTAGGAGGAATAGCCAAGAAGCAATGCAAATTACATTCTTCATTCAAACTGTAGTATATTTAAATGTGTAAAAGTATAGTTCCTGTTCTCTGTTATTGTAATTCAAGTATAGCAGTGGTACGGGCATTTCCCCCCCCACACAGATTCAGAAACAAGGCTCTTCGGAAAGAAGGAGTGAGTCTTAATAAGGCACTGTACCCTGGCATGGTGACCCTCCACTTCAGGGTACTGGATCTTTCTGGTATTTTAGCCACAGTATGGTGAAAATGTATTTGTGTCCTGTCAGATTTTCTGAATTTTTCAAATTGAATTAGTCAGATCAATTTGTTTTTTTCAATCAGATTTTTGTGGGTTGTAATAATACACTGAGTCTGTCGGAATAAATTACACCAAAGTTTGGTACTTAATAAGTCAAATAAGCACTATTCGGGTATGTAAATGTTATTGCAATGTAATTAAAGGGATACTTAGGGTCAGCTGTTTTTTGGTTAACAATCAGGCCTGATATGGGCCAGCCCTGCCCAACATAAATCTGACTTTATTGCCATCTGTGTGAAGTGGTCAGCACACAGGTTCTAGAGTCATATGGGAAAAAATTGTTCATGCCTATCAGTCTGGAAAGGGTTGCAAAGCCATTTACAGTAATTTACATGTAGTAAATGAACTACATATTTTTCCAAATGGAGAAAGTTTGGGAAAGTTATGAATCTTTCTAGGAGTGGCCATTTACGTTCTTTCAAAGAGCAAGACTTAACATTGTCAAGGATCAACATCCAGGAGTCTACAAGCCACTCTCGCATTGGCTGAGGTCACTATTCATGGCTCCACCATCAAAAAGACAACGGACAAACATTCATGGCAGGGATTCATTGCAGAGTAGCAAGGGTAAACAACTGCTCACTAAGAAGAAGATGTATGTTTGTCTCAAGTTTGCCAAAAAACACCGGGAGTTTGGAATAATGTTCAAGGAGTCAAAAGTGGAAATTTTCTACTGACATGGGCCCCATTTTGTCTGACAGAAACAAAATACTGCATTCCACCGTAAGAACCTCTTACCAACAGCCATGCATGGTGGTTTGGCAATGCTTTGCTGCATCACGACCTGGACATCTTGTAATCATTGAAGAAACCATGAATTCTGCACTACTCTGTATCCAATCGTTCTACAAGAGAACTTCAGAGAGCTGAACTTGAGGAGCAGAAGATTCGTGCAGCAAGACAATGATCTGAAACACACATGCAGGTCTACTTCAGAACGCTTGTAGAACAATTAATTTTAAGTTTTGGAATGGCCTAGTCAATGTCAGGACCTAAACTCCATTGAGGTATTGTGGCAGGACCAGAAAAAAGCAGTTAATGCATAAAAAACCCCACAATTGTCACTGACTTGAAGTAGTTCTGTGCGGAGGAGTGGGCCAAAATTCCTCCTTGTTGCTGTGAGAGACTAATCCATAACTACAGGAAGCGTGTGGTTGCAGTTATTGCTGTTAAAGATGGTGTAACCAGTTATTGAGTCTAAGGGTGCGGTTACTTTTTTACACGGGGGCATTGGATGTTGTGTAACTTCTTAAAAATAATTAAGCTTAAATGAAGTAAGTATCAATATGCTGTGTTATTTGTTCTCTCATGATCCCTTTTATCTAATATTAAGTTTTCTAACCTTTTTTCGAAAATCGGAGGAAAATTCCTTTTCACAGTACTATATGTATGTATGTAATGGGATGGTAATTTGGCAGCTTACTATGTGTGGTTGTGTCCGTTACAGTTAATTATTTATTCACAAATAATTGCTTTGAGACTGGAGAGGTGTTATGACAGCCCTGAGGATTACAGCATACTTTGCATCATAAAAACACTGGAAGGTTTTCCGTCCGCACTAAGTTGAGGTGCCACAGTGCTTAGGGTGTTCTAGAAGGATGACATTTTTATTAAGCACAAACTTTTGGGTTTGTTTTCACAAAGTCTCAGGGGGAACTGCTGATATATTTATTTAATCGCCTTTACCAGGTTGCTTTTATTTTAGTGGAAGTGAAATCATTTACTACTTAATTTTTTTTTCCCTGGATGAGGACTTAAAAATACGAGAAAACAAAACAATTAAGGTAATAGGTATATAATATTCATGTTAAGAGTATCAATAGACGTATCCATAAAATGTGTCATTTCAACTGCTTGTTTAAATCATTCAAAGACATAGATATGTTAAGACGTCCCTCTATAAAAGCGACAAAAAATGTTTTCTGTTGTGTTTCATTTTTAGATTTAAGCAAACCTTGGAATTGCTTTCTTACAACAGTGTCTAAGTAAATGCAGCAAAGCATCTTAATTCCTGTTACTTTGAAACAGTTCTCGTTTGAAGCTTCTCCCCCAAAGAATTATGATGGCGCTTTCAGCGGGGGTGGGAAGGAAGGAAGTGGGGG